>PVKE010002892.1:0-77393 GCA_004027555.1 Craseonycteris thonglongyai
AGGAGGGAGAGGAGAAGGAGGAGGGGGAGGAGGAAGAGGAGAAGAGGGAGGAGGAGGGGGAGGAGGGGGAGGGGAAGGAGGCTGGGACAGCTAACTGCAGCTTCCTGAGTGGCTCTGCTAAAGAGAAGTGCCTTATATTAAGGTATAAATTTCAGGGCGTTTACTAAAAGATTACACCTAATAGTATGTGCATTGTTCCTTCATTCACAGTATTTATCAAGTACTTCCACGTTCTGGACACTGTCTGGTTGTGAAAATAAGGTCCTTGACCTCAGGTAGTTATATTCTAGTGGGAGAGACAGATGATTAACAAGGACATCACACCATATCATATCAAATTATATTGTCATATCAATAGTTTAAAAGTACTATGTGATATAGGAATACATTTAGCACGGTATCTATATACACATACTCCTACACCTTGCTCAGGGGCATCTCTGTGGCAGAGGCCAGGCCCTGAAGGCAGACATAACACCTGTGAATGCACACGCGTGCATGCACACACACGTGCACACACATTCTACTCTTCCTCTATGGAACACCCTCATGCCAGATAGGATGCAGCAACCTTGCTCACTTAGCAGCTAGGCAGACAGCATGTCAGATATATGAGGACACACAGACTCGTCCAAGTCACGCCAATTATTAGACCAGAAGTCCCGCTCCCAATTAGCAGGGTCCTGCTGCCTGTTGCTACACCTGTCTGCCTGGCACTCTCATGGGTCACCTTAGAGGGCACGGGGCCATTCGTGCACCAAGTGGAACACAGAGCTGGGCAGGGTCTGTCTGTCACCAGGGCGGAAGATAACAGCCCAGGAAACCCTACGTCGATGGATGCTCTGCCTTTCTCTCTGAAACAGGAGCAGACTTCACAAACACAGTGTCTCCCTGCTGTAACTGGCATTACCCCTCTGTCCTCCCATTCCCTAATATCTCCAATTTTCTCTTTTGCCATCAAAAGGCACCTTGTAGTTTAAGGATTTCAAACTACATGCCTGGTAAGGCTTCTGCTTCCTTGGCTGCTAAGGGTTTTCCGGCCACACAGTGGGTATTAGAGCACACAGGCCTGGGTTCAAGTCCTGACTTTCCTGCTAGAAAATCATGGAAACTCTCTGTTCTCATTTCTGTAAAATGAGATACCAATTCCTAACTCAACAGATGGCTGGAAAGATTAAATGAGATCATGTATATAAAGTGCTTAGCATCCAGCCAGCACCCAGTAAGCACCCAATACATGCAGCCTAATTAAGACCTCGGAAGATGTTCTCTCAAGTCCTTTTACCTTTGTATGCATGTTGATTGTGACAATGTATGGAAGCTTTGACATGCACAATCGTCCCAATCACGGACAGGCCACCTTCTTGCCGCTGGCATAGCAGAGAGCAGGGAGGAGGGGCCCAAGAAGCCAAAACCAAGTATCTGCAGGGAGGCAGGTTATGGCACAGGAAGTTCTGAGACCAGTGAGGTCTCGCTTGTCTCCAGGGTCTGGGCCATAGAATCCAGTTCTGTGGGTTTTAACAGGTATCTCCCCCTTCCTCCCACCCCTCTGGGGGTGGGAAAAAGGAAGAAGAGTAACATTGTCAAAAAATAAGAAAAACCCTTAAGAGAACAAATCAAATAGGTTTCTTTGCTGCAAAACTTTGCAGATCCTTGAATACACTAACATGCACCGGAAAGTCTAACACAGGGCTTACAGTATATGGAGTCTCCTAAATTCACTTGACCACTGGTTGATTTTATGTGTCAACTTGACTGGGCCACCAGGTGTCCAGATATTTGGTCTAACAGTGTTCTGGCTGTTTCTGGGAGGGTGCTTTTGGATGAGATGAAAATTTAAATTATTAGACTGAGTAAAGCAGATGGCTCTCCCTAAAGTGGGTGGGGCAAGTACAATCAGTAAAAGGCCTGCAGAGAACAGGTTGACCCCTCCCAAGTAACAGAGGCGTCCTCCTGCCCGGTGGCTTTCCAACAGGGAGGCATCAGCTCTTGGCTGCCTTTGGACTCAAACTGAAACATCAGCTCTTCCTGGGCCTCAAGCCTGCTGGCCTCTGCCTGGAACCACATACACTACATGACTGGGGGGTCGGTTCTCAGGCCTTTGGACTGGCTAACTCACTCTGCGAATCCTAGGCCTCATCCACACTCTTAATTGTATGAGCCAATTCCTTAAAATCTGTGTGTGTGACCCACCCACACCCACACACACACACACGCCTTATCTGTTCAGTTTCTATGGAGAAAACTGACTAATACAACTGCAGACCCTCTCACCCCTCACCCCCTTTCAGTCCTTAAACTCCATGAAGGCTTCAAGGAATGCTGCAGTTGGGGGTCAGAATCTAAGCGGGTCACAGGCCCCTGCTCTGGGGCTAGCCGCAGCCTAAACCCAGGGGTGTCCTGTGAAGTGCTGTTTCAGTGTGGTTTCCCCATTCATCACGATCTCTTTAATCTGAAGTCTTCCAGGCTGAGAAGACTGGAGTGGGGATTAAGAAGCCATGCGCTTTCATGGATGACAATTCCCAGTCTATTTCCGATTTCCCTTTCTCGTTCCCCTCTTTGACACGGAGTTCAGCTTTTCTCTTCACAGTCCTCCCACGTGAATATCTGGGGCCGTGCTGACCTCAACAGTGGCCTGGCCCCGAACTGCATTCAAAGATGACATGCGCTTTTCTTCTCAGACGGCAACTCCCTGCCGGAGGACAGACCTCAGAGCGGAATCCGAGGTTCTCGCCAAAGCAGGGAAGTCGCCTCCTGTCTCTGGGACTTCGAAGCAGCCACCGTCTGAGAGCACGAGGAGCAGAGCTGCATGGAGGAGGAATCAGAGCCGTCTCACAGGAGCCCCCTTGAAGGACACGTGTGGGAACACTTCCTTCCCAGGGCTGCACTTCCTGCACTCAGGTTCCCAACAGAGCAGAGCCCCTGGTCCAGCTTGAGCACAGCTGGTTTCTGGGTTCCAGGCCAGGGGTTACCTGCCCTTCAATCTCACAGGCTAAACCCTACTCCTCCCCACTCCCATCAAATTTGGGAACCAATACCCAGTTGGCTATTTTGTCAAGTGAGGGCATTAAAGAAAAAAAAAAGGAGCCTAGTATAGCCATCATTTCATAAACGAAAAGCCATTTTAACACCCCACATAAGCACAGCCACAATCTGAGAATAAAGGACACGCTTCCACCTGCAGTGTTTTGGGCAGGTGCATGGTTTTGCCTTTACTTCCCATCCTGTTCTAATCGCTGACAGTCATTAGACCGGCATGGGAGGTCCATTTGCCACTATTCAGAGTTCTCCACCTCTGTGCGCTACCTTTCTCCCCAAATGATGTTCCTGACTTGCTGTTTTCTTATTCAAAACTTATTCTAAATCTCTACCTTTCCCAGAACGATTTCTCCAACAGTTCTCCCAGAAGCAAAATGCCAGAGAATGGAGGTACAAAAAGGGGAACTAAGTGCCCACTTTTAGGGCTCCCACTGCCAGGCTAATTCTCCAAAGCAACTGATGTACCAGGGATGGGCAGGGTGGGGTAATCCTCCTTCCCTTTTCCTGCTGGCTAGACCAAGTTTGTCCAACCCACGGCCCAATGCTAATTTATAAACTTTCTTAAAACATGAGATTTTTTGTGATTCTTTTTTAGCTCATCAGCTCTCGTTAGTGTTAGTGTATTTTAATGTGTGGCCCAGGACAATTCTTCTTCTTTCTCTAATGTGGCCCAGGGAAGCCACAAGGTTGGACACCTTGGAGCCAGCTATGGAGAGTTCCAGCTTATTCTGCCCTTCCAGCCAAAGCAGCGTGGGCTCTGCTGGGTAATCTGCAGTTTGGCTGGTAAGACGAGGATGTTCCAGGCACCTGGCTGGGCCATGACGTATTCTGCAAGGAGCAGGGACTGAGCCCTGACCCATGGGGCTGTCACCCACATCCCCCTGGATTCCTGCCTGATACAAACTGTGACTGAGTTTGCTCCGTGACGTGGTGGCAGCTGGTCAGGAGCAGCAGGGTGTGACTGCGAAGTCAGGAGACCAACGGTGACCAACAGATATCTATACACCCTGGTGAGCGCTGTCCTCCTCAGTGTGGTCACCTTGGGCATCTCTTCCCAGCTCCGGTGACGCTGTCTTTGGTCAAAGCCTTTTCTGGAGCTCCTCTTGGGACCTGCCTTTACAGCCAGATTAGCTGAGAAACCGAGTTGCACCCTCACTGTTCTTTGTAATCAAAATTCGCTTTGCTCAGCTTTGTCACCCAGCTAATTCCCTCCACTTGCCTCCAAGTGACCTTGGCTGCATTAAAAATTAAATCCACCCCAAAGGAAGATCTGGTACCAGTGAGCGTATTCAGAGAAGAGGATACGGACCCTGACGGACTGGAAGCAGGGAGGGCTGGAGTTCCTGCTAGGACATGCCTTGCAGGAAGCCAGGTCTGATGTGCACCCAGTGAGCTGGGTGCTGTTAGCCCCATTGTGCAGATGAAGAAATGGAGGCTCAGAGGCTAAGTGACTTGTCTAGGATCACACATCTGCTGAAGGGGGGACTCTAGGGCCTCAGACTCCTCCCCAGGGAGTTTCCCGGAGGCTTGGTCAAAGCACTCCACCTGTTTAAATAGAGATGTGAGCTCTGATTTATAAAAACAACCAGCCGGCCAACGAATCATCAGTCTCCTCCCTGCACGCAGCCACTTGGCCATTCCCTCCCAAATGACCAGCACCTGCTCTGCAGCCATCTGTATTATATGTAAAGGATGCAGACTGGAGCCAGGGGACACAGAGGGTGCTGACTGCAGTCCCCAACCTCTGACTTCCACAAGAACTCAGGTCTCCATCTGGAAAATGAGGGTGAAAATAATCCCTAATTCACCTATGCAAGTGCACCGCCCTGTCTGTTCCCCCCATACCCCCTCAACAAAACAGCAGAGGCTGCACTGTATAAAACGCAGAACGACCACACAGCCTCTCGGGGCCTTGGTTTCCACATCTGCACAATGAGCACAGGGGAGCTTCTCCCCCCGAGGGCCGTTGTGAGGATTCAGCGAGCACATGCCTCCGGGGTCTGGAATGGCTGACTAGGAAGGAGCCACCCCGTGCTAGCTGGCCCCTGGCACAAATGAATGTCCTTTGCTGCCTAGGGTGCGGCCTCTGACCCCCTCCCCTGCAGCCCTGCCCTCCTCCCACCTGCCGGACCTGCCCAGGCAGGATGTAGCCAAGCCGAGACCACCCAGTTTCTTGACTGCCTTTGACCCCTGGTGGCACAAACAGTGACAAAAAGGAGAACCAAGCCATTTTCAACAGAGAGGAAAGAATACAGGGGGAACGACTTCCCACCTACAGGGGCGTTCAGCATAGTGGACTCTGGAGGAGGATCGGGGTTCAGATCTCAGCTTTGCCTTGGATTAGCTCTGTGACTTTGGGGATGCTTATCCACCTCTCTGAACCCCCGTCTTTTCATCAGTAAAATGAGAAAAATAAATGCGCCTACTTTGTAGTGCAGCTGAGAGTCAAAGGAAAAAAGAAAAAGTGGAAGCTTGCAGTGCCGTATCCGGCACAGTGTAAACACGTAGACATGCGCTGGCGACCAGGGCTCTAGAACCATTGTCAGCAAGTGCAAACTGACGCAGGAGGCGCCGCCCACGTTGGAAAGGTCAGAAGGAAAATAGTGAGATGACGTCCAATGGGGCCCCCAAAGGCCCACCAGCTGCTCCCCACTGATACGAAATGAAGAGGTTTATTCTAAAGGGGGAGAGTGTACAGCTGAGAGCTTGATTTCCTGCCCGATGGTGTATCATCTAACATTTCAAACACGGCACCTCTCCACTTACACACCTCTAGCGACGGAGGACTCACTGCTCCGAAGGTAGTCAGCTGGGAAACGCTAGGATGGCTCAACAGGTTGAGTGCTTGCCTCGCTTTGCAAGGTCTGGGGATCCCAGCCCCGGCCCACGCAAACCAAGGTGCTGAGCTGTGGTGCAGCTGGTAACTGCCTGGATGGTGGTGAAGGTTCTCGCCTCCCACGTGGGAGGCCCCCAGTTTGGTTCCCACCTCCTGCAGCCCCACATCCACCTGTGTGGAATGAAACCATGTAACACCTAATGATGTACCACTAGGGAGATGGCTCTGCCCCCCCCACCCCCACCAAAAAATTATTTATTTATTTATTTTTAAGAAGGTAGCTAGTGCATGTCTGAGTACTAAACATCCAGGTTAATCACAAAAGGACTTCACCCCGATTAATTCTACTTTTGAAATGACTCTAAAGCCAGCAACCTCACCCTCTTAAAGAAAACAGAGATCTGCAACTACAGCTGAGATTCCCAGGGCCAAGGTCACACTGTGCACATGTGCTGCCGCCCAGGCACCTGGCATGTGGGCGGCTTTGTGTGGGAAGTCAGCCTGCAGGGGAGGAAGCGTCGGGACCCTGGGCTGCCCGTCCTGCAGGACGCGCCTCGTGCTATGGGCAGGAGGCTCTCGCCCTCTCCATGGTCCCGGGCCCCTTCCCCAGGCATCCGTCGCACGGGATGCCCCAGGCCCCACAGGCAGCCTCTGGAGGAACAAGTCTACCTGTGACCTTGAATCCGAAGGCCCTGCCAAAGGAATAACAATGAGAAATGTCACAAGACACAGCTCTCTTTGATGTGTCCCGACCTGGGGAATGGGTGTCAGAAGACACACAGAAAAGCCAGATGGTATTTTCCAGGGTCACGGTCCACCATGGAGAGAAGCCCAAGGCCCCCTTCCACGTCCTTTCCCGAGTCAGACTGTGCCAGGGCGGCTGGGGTGGGAGGACCAGAGGCGGCAGAGACACAAGATTAATGGCTTCCTAGGCAGGGGGGCAGCCGCCCACCCGCCCCGTCACGATTCTCTGGTGACTCCCTTAGCCTGGCTCTGTGAGGCGTGAAGTGTAGAAGGAAGCTGGGGAGAGGCCAAGCCTTGCCCGGTGGGGCGGCCTCATCCAGGGAGCCCAGCCTTTGGCTAAGCCCCCACAAGGGTTTGTCTTTGTCACTGCTGCTAGCAGAGGTTTCTGCTGGGCTTGGTGGGAACTGTACTGCAGGGGACGAGGCGGGCAGGTGGCGGGAGCCCGGGGAAGGACAGACCCCTGTTTCTAGAAGTCTGTCTGCCCTGAACACCGGCTTCCAAGTTTGTAGAAGGATGCTCTTTGGTCTCACTGTGATTTGGGGGAGGGTTTGTTTGTTTGCTTGCATGCTTTGGCTTCCTTCACTTTTAAATTAATATTCTTTATATTATAAAACACATACTCATACCATCAAAAGGGTAAAGTCAAAAGTAACAATCTCTCCCAACTCTGATTCTTAAGCAGATGCCCCAGAGATGACTCAAATGATAGCATTTTGTGTCTAATCCAATTTCCAAAGCTTTTGCCCAGCATTAGAAACTCAAAAACCACCCATGTGATTTTACTACATATTCCATCCAGCCACCTGCTTTTTTTCCCATTTAACTCTATGTTGCTTATATTTCACTATCAGATAGACCGATGAAGACCTCTTTTTTATTATTTTTTTAAGAATTATTTTTATTTTATTTTTTTTAGTTTTTGAACTGAACTGGGGGCCTCACCGCATTCGGGAAGCACACCCCAGTTCAGCATGTGGGTCCGTCTGGGCCGGAGCCGGGATTCGATGCTCGGTCCTCAGGGCTTCAAATCGAGCGCTTAACCCGCTGAGCCATCCCAGCTTTCCCAAGACCTCTTTTTAATGCCAAAATATTTCCTTTTTTTTTTTAAAGATTTATTTATTTATTTATTTATTTATTGTTTTTTGACAGACACACACACACACACACACACACACACACACACACGGAGAGAGAGAAAGAACTGAACTGGGGGAACTCCCCAGTTCAGCACATGGGTCCGCACGGGCCAGGGCCGGGATTCGATCCTCGGTCCCCAACGCTGCAAAGTGAGCACTTAACCCACTGAGCCATCCCGGCTTCCCCCTCTTTTTTTAAAAAAATTTTTTTTATGATTTATTTTATTGTTTGAGGGAAGGTGAGAGAGAGAGAGAAAGAAAGAAAAAGAGAAGGGAGGAGGACCCAGAGTAGTCTCCATAGTTGTACATCATTAGTTGTGACAGGGTTTCATTCCACACAGGTGGATGTGGGCCCGCATGGGGCAGGCACTTGAACTGGGGCTCCTACATGGGAGGTGAGAGCATTCATTGTCATCCTGGCGGTTACCACCTGCAGTTACCACCTGGCGGTTCAGCATGTGGGTTTGCACAGGCCGGCGCCGGGATTTTTAGAAAAAAAGAAAAAAACAACAACCAATAAACTCATAACACAACAATACTTTAAGAAGAATTTGCAAATGGCCACAGCAATGCTTACAGAGAACGCATGGGGCACTGACTGTGAAATCCTGACAATGACCCTATGTGAGAGCTTTACAAGCATTATTTCATTGAATCTTCTTGTAACCCTATAAAGGAAGCATTCCCATTTTTTAGATGAGGCCAGCATAGCACAGAGATGTTAGGTGACTTGCCCAAGGCTACACAGCAAGGGGATGGGGCAGAGTTGCCGGATGAATTCAGGCCTGTCTGACCTCAAAGCTCCCAGCATCTCCACCACAGCACACAGGGACTGTCTTGTTCCTGCACATCCATCATGTGGGATTCATGAATCAGGAAAGGCCCCTTCCTCCATGGAGCCCCCCTCTAGCCTCAACCGGTGGGCTGGCGGTGGTTATGTAGACAGAACAGCGCCAGACCCTGACCCCGACCTCACGTCAGGGATGGTCTGCTAGGTGCTGACCTTGGACATGGTGTGCAGTAGCCAGCACACTGCCTGGAAATGCCCACAGGGCTGGTAGCAGGGCAACGCATTCTTTATTTGTGCCAGCCATGAGGCAAGGTACCAGAGAGGCCAGTGTGAGTCAGAGACACATGGTCTTCATGGTCGTGTCGCTCTTGTGCCCTGCACACACTCACTGGGAGAGGCACTTCCTACTGCATCCTCACTGCAGTCACCAAGAGCAGAGGACAGCCTAAAGAGATGCCCGGGGAGAGCAGCGGCACAGGTAGGCTGACCACATGTACCATTTTAAATGGGGCAGAGAACCACAGTACTGTCCCCTTTCAAACGGGGCGTCTGGTCAGCTTCGTCTCACTGGACGCAATTCAAGACGTCAGTCAACTGACCCGACACCTCATTTGAAATGGGACAGTACTCTTTGTTGTCTCGTTTCAAATGGTGCGTCTGGTCACTCGTCACAGGCCTGTGTCAGGGGATGGATGGCAGAGGAGCCATGCGGGGGAGGGGACCATCTTGCCAGAAAGATCGGGTCGTCTTCCAGCCTACAAGCTTCCACCTATTAAAACTCTTTCAATTCTTTGATTTACTTCTTTGAAACTGGAATTGTTGGGGAAGCCGGGATGGCTCAGTGGGTTAAGTGCTCACTTTGCAGCCCTGGGGACTGAGGATGGAATCCTGGCCCCGGGCTGTGCGGACCCCTATGCTGAACTGGGGTGTGCTTCCCATGCAGAAGCCCCCAGTTGGGTTCTCGCCCCCAAGTTTGTCCCCTGGCTCGAGCGGGTATACTTCTCATGCAGAGGCCCCCGGCCCAGTTCCTGCCCTGCGCGTCCCCTGCCCACCTGTGTGGAATGAAACCATGTTGAAAACTGACGACATACAACTATGGAGAAATGCTCTGGGCCCTCCCCCTCCTCTCTGTCAAAAACAATAAAATAAAAATCTTAAAAAAAAAGAAAGAAACTGGAATGATTTCCGGCAGTCCATCCAGCCCTCCTCCGCTTCCAGCTGGCTCCTGTCTCACCGCCTGGCCTGACCTGGGGCCAACATGGTAGTGGAACGTGGTGTCATGGATCTGCACTACTCAGCTCCGAGGCTCACCGTTCCAGTCCTCACAACCACGAGGCCATGGGGCCCTGTGGAAGCTGAGGTTAAATAGAGCGTACACCCAGAAAGACAGGCAGTGTGGGACACAGTGCTGGGTGGGGGCTGAGAGGCTGGGGCTGGGGCTTCAGTATGCGCATGAGCTGCAGGACTGTAGACAAGGCCCTCAGCACCTCCATTTTCCCACCTGTAGAATGGGGGCTCAGGTGCCCATAAGCCTCTTGGGTCTTCCCAGCCCTGCATCCTGTCTTCTTCCTCTGAGAAGTAGGACAGTCAACCGTATCAGCCATGCAGAGCCCCAGGGGTGTGTCTTTAGAGCAGAAGACCCAGAGAGAGAGGGGTGGGGAGAGAGGGGAAGAGAAGGCAAAACGGGTGAGAGCGGCAGGAAGCACTTTGCACAGGTCCTGGCTCATAGCAGGCATTCAGAAGACGTCAGCAGTGATTGCTGTGTCTTTCGCAGCAGGAAGAGAACCACACAGTGACACAGGCCTAACACGACGGAGGCAGAAACGCGGGCTAATGACGGAAACAACGCGAAGCGCTCCGGATCAGAGAAGCTGTTGAGCCTGGAGTGGCCAGGTCGACCTGTCACGGGCACAGTCTCTGGCTTCACCTGTGTGGCCGGGAGCTGAGATTATAGCATAAACTGGAATCCAAAGCATTGCCCCGGAGAAGACGGCAGCTATGGAGAGCCTTGCCTGAGCCCGTGGGTACCCCAGGCCCCCTGCCTTCTCTGGAGAGGCTTCTGATTCAGATCCTTCAGGAGCCTGCTGTGTGTGGGCCCCTGCTGCTGGCCTAGCCCTGCTTGGAGACCCTACAGATGTGCCCACTGCAGTTGCCCATATGCAGCCACGCCCTCGATGTGGGCACCTCCTGGCCTGATCTCCATTCTCCCTGTGGGCATGGTGTGGCTGCCAGGGGTTCCTATTTTCTTAGGTTGCTCTTATCCCACATAACTCCGTTCTTTGCAATAAAGATATTTCATGCAATGTAGGGATGTCATAAAATGTAAAAAAAAATTTTTAGGAAACTACATTTACAGACCTTAAAAAATGGTCCATCCCCAGGCCATGTGGAACCATTTTTATTACTATTACCACAAGGAAGTGCCTGAGAGTAAAGACCCAGGAGGCTGCAAGGGGTGGCGGGGGTAAGACTGACGGCCACGACCACACATGGGGGGTGTCTAAGGGAGCCGCGTCGGGGACACTTCCCAGGGCAAAGACAGCCTTTCTGCTGGGAGGAGATTGCCCCTGGGGAGGGCAGGTCAGAGCCCCTACTGTTGCCCCAAGTCAAGCCTACAGGGACTGCTCTGCTGGTCCAGGGTGCAGCGAGGGGGACTCGGGGAACAGAGGGGAGGTAAAACCTCCGCCCCCACCCAGGCCTGCTGGATACTGGCCCCAGCGCCACACGGACCAGAGCAGGCTCCCTCTCTACCGGGTCCCGAAGGCCACATGCGGGAAGCTGACCTCCAGCACCTCCCTGACCCACAGGCCGGCACGGGGGCCCTTGGAGGAGCTGACCACGGGCCCTGAGTTCCAGCTCAAACACCTACCACTCTGAAGCAGCCCCCTCCATGAAGGCCAGCGCCAGCCAGGCAGCTGACACAGGCAGGGTCAGGACACTCCGCTGTCCTGTTTGGCAAGGGGAGGCGTGTCCGTCAGCCCCGTGCTGACAGGCACCGAAACCCACATTGCCAGAGGCCCTGACCCTCTGCAGAGCTGTCTGGGGATGAGGACCAGGGGGCAGCCTCATGAGCCACATGCCCTTCTCGGGGGCCATCCTCCCTCTGCCTGAGCCCAGGGTCAGCTTGGGACCACAGTCATGAGCCTGGAAAAGCGTCAGAGGGGTTGGCCTGGAAGCGCAGGATCTGTGAGAAACAGGGCGTCTCCAGACCCCTTGGAGATCTGAGCTGTTTGAAGCAGACTTGGATTTGCATCCTGACTCTAATTGAATCCACTGTGTCAAGTCATAGGGGTTGAGGTTGGGCAAGCTACTCAACTCCTCTGGACCTCAGGTTCCTCGTCTGTAAAGTGGGATGGGACCTTCTCCTTAGATGTGTTCCACTACATAAAGGAGTGCATGCCTGGGAGCCCCCAGCAAGTGCTGACACCGCAGTTCCCTCCCCCTCCGGTGCTCCCCCAAATTGCTCAGTTTCAACACTCCCTCAAATCTACTCACAGAGACCCTTAGAACCCAGGAACCATGTGACACGCTCCCTCCAACATGCCCCTGCCTGCCAGGACCCCCAGCTTGCCCACACCCACACTCACACACCACCTGGCACCTTGAGTCTGGGAACGTGGGGTCCCAGCATGCCTCTGCTCCATGGGCATCTTAAATTAGCAAGACCTGGGCCTGGGTGCCCCTTCTGCTCTGTGCCCACTGACAGCTGTGGGGCACCCGCTAAGAACTGCAGCAAAACAGAGCAGCAAGTCTGAAGAGTTATCAAGCTCTGCATTCAGGCTGCAGGGACGGTGCTGGGCAGACAGGAACAGCTGCCTTTAGAGCGCCAGGGCACATGGTAGGGGGCTGCTCCCAGTGTAGGAGCCAGGGCCGGCGACTCCTCAGCACCCTCTAGGCCCTGAGCCCCTGAATACCCATCTTCTCTCCCTGCTTCCATGTGTGCCTTGGTGTGAATCAGAAAAATTAAGCTCAGACCCACCCACCCCATTCAACCAGGCACTCTTGGTTAGTGAACAACCTGTACAACTGTACAGGTGGCCCACCAGCAATTTAGCCCAATGAACAAATTTTCTCAAAATGAATCCAAGCTTTCACTTCATATTTGCTGAAGGCTCCTCCATGGCCAGCTGGCCCCATGCTGCAGATTCACCAATGCTCAGACCCAAGCCCTTGAGGGGCTTCAGGTAAAGGGGCGATTCTCATGGAGAGGCAAGAGAGACGGTTTAATTGTCAAGGCTGCCTCCTCCTTGGCAAGGCCATCTCCAAGGACATTGCTCTACAACCAGGGATTCAGAGAATGGTATGAGACCCCAGCGTTGGGATGCCCCTTCTGACCTGTGAGGCTGGGCAGACCTAGCCATTGCCTGGTGTCTGCAGGCTTGCCGTTCGCTTACCACAGACGGCGGGCTGGGCTGGCCAGCAGCTGGAAGGCACTGGGCTGGGCCTCCTGATGCCAAAGGTCTGAGCCTGAAGCAATTGCCAGGTCACAGCCAGCGCAAAGCCCTTCAGGAGCCAGAGTTAGCGAGGGCCAGAGGGACCTGCAGAGGAGGAGTCTAGGGGAGCCCTGGCCTCTGCTCTCCTGGGAACTGCAGACCAGCTACTCTCAACTGCCCACTTTCCTATGGCATCCCCAGCAACTGCAGCTCCACCTAGGCAACCCCCAAGCTGTGCACAGCATGTGTACTAACTTGGGAATGGTCTGGAATATTCCCTCATCTCCCAAAGCCAGAGGGACCCTTGCCTTTGTGGGCATGGCTGCAGCTCCCCTCCACCACCACACACACACACCAGAGTTTTAAGGGAGA
This sequence comes from Craseonycteris thonglongyai, assembly GCA_004027555.1. NCBI lineage: Eukaryota > Metazoa > Chordata > Mammalia > Chiroptera > Craseonycteridae > Craseonycteris > Craseonycteris thonglongyai. The sequence goes on from PVKE010002892.1 coordinate 13,351, forward strand.
GGAACTTCCCCAATATAGGGTCTTAGGGACCCGCCACGGCCACCTGCAGCGCCTCCCTTCACCCTGAAGCTCAGCGGTTCTTAAGGTGACCTCACCTGTGCTGACCTCACCTGTTCAGCCATGTTGGCAGGTGCTAGGTCTCAGTTCCTCACAATGCCTGGGGCACAACCCTCTCCTGGCTCGGAGGCTTGAGCATACCTCTCCACCAGGGGCCTCTCCCCTTGGAAAACTTGTGTTTTCTGCTTCCTGCTTTGAGCTACTTACACAGTTAAACCCCACGGGCAAAAGTTCAGCAGAGAAAAGCAATCACTTTACACTCTAGGCATAAAACTCACATTCCACTACTCTGGGAAGGTCATTGTTTTGATAGAATTTGAATAGGGAGATGCCTGGAGCAGTGAGGAATACTAAAAAGATCCAACATGTGCAGAGTGCTTACTGTGTAGCAGTCTCCGCTTTAAGTGCTTCATGTTGATCAATTTTTAATCTTTACAGCAATGAGGGGATCGCTGCTGCTGAGGAATCTGAGGCACAGAAAGATGAGGTCCCTTATCCAGGGCCACAGAGCTGGGATGTCACACAGCCAGGCAGTGGTGTGGTGATGCATGTTTAACAACTGGCTGGAAGAGAGGGACTGATTTGAAGCATTTGCCACTTTCCATGGTGTAAATACTCCCCTCATGACCAGTTTCAAGCTACCAATGTGACATCAGGGACAATGCGCTACTGTGAAGAGATGAGCAGTAACAAACCATCATGTCACGTTTCCAGCATACAGATACATTAGATGCAGATTGAGTTAAAGAACATAAAGCTAAAGGCAGTAAAATATTAGGAAGTGATGAGATTTAAGTACTTACTACCTTTGGTTTTAATACAGTGTAATTAATTGCAAGTGTATATCATTTCATTTTAAATAATGGTTATGTTTAACCATCAGCTCACAACACTCCTGAAAACATAACCGCTGGCTCTCCCAGGCAAGACTGAACTGGTTTCAGCACAGCACCGGGGCTGAGATTGAGATACAGTCAGCCTGGAGACCTCTCCTAACCACTACACTATCCTGCCCCAGAGAGGGACATAGATACCCAGCTCACCAGCCAGCTCTGCCCCTGCTGATCAGCAAAGCAACAGACACTGCAGAACCAGGTCCCTTCTGGCCGCTTCACCCATGGCCCCTACTTCCCTCTATGCCCCTGGGAGTCCCTCCTTAGCCACTTCCCGTCTCTCTAGGGTAGCTGTACTGACATCTGAGCACATCAAGTACCTACTCTAAGCCAGGTGTTGTTCTAGGCCCTGGGGACACAGAAATGAGTTTATACTTTAGGAGCTCATGATCTAGTGGGAAGAGATAAGCATTTATTCGAATCCAACAGATTACAACCCAGTGGGGGCACGCGCCAGATTGCAGCTTGAAAGGGGAGTTTCATTCCTCCTGGGAGGAGTCAGGGATGGATTCACCCAGCGGGGCATATGTGAGCAGGGTTTTAAAGGATCAATAGAAGTTTGCCAGGCAAACTCGGGGCTGGGAGTTAAGCAATAGTATGAATAGAGAAGAACAGATCTGAGGTATAGATTTAGATAAAAGTTGTGCAGACTGAGGAGGGAATGAGACAATAAAGAGAGAGGGAATTGAAGATATGCTCTGTTTTGGCTGGGGTCCCTGCGTCGGCGGAGGACGGGCTAAGGAAGAAGCAGGCTTGGAGTGCCATGCTGCAGTTCGGTTTCTTATGTCTGGTGTGAGGTACTCCGAGAATGAAAATGGTGCTGGCTGCGTTGCTCCTGCATGCGTTGCTCCTGCATATCCAGCGGCTGGAGGGTTTTCCTCAGGTGGAATGAGGCCTGAGCACATCCAACCTGTCAGGAGGTCAGGCAAGCCACGGAGGTAGAGTGTGTGTGTGTGTGTGTGTGTGTGTGTGTGTGTGTGTGTGTGTCGCACACTAGAGAGCATGGAGCATGGCCCCGAAGGCCAGTTCCCAGCTGCTTTCTGCAGCAAGAGTCGTGTACTCTGTCCTCCAGGATCCTGCATTTCTGCAAGCTCACCCACTGGGATCCTCCACAGTGCTTCCCACCCTGGGAAGGCTCCGCGGTGGCCCGTGAGGTGCAGTGCCACAGAGGGCCTGTAGGGGGCGCTAAAGCTCTTCCATTCCCCGTTCTCTGGACCGTGAAGGTCCCACGCTTAAAACAATGGCGAGTTTCCCGTGGCTGTGCGACTTTGCTGCTCACAGACATGAGTGAAGAGAAGCTGGGCCCCAGTTCATCCATGCTCCTAACTGGCTGTTTCAGGTTTAGCCCCCTGTTCTCCGTACTCCACCACCGAACACTAACACATACTGCAAATATTGATTGGGGAGGCCTCCCAAAGCTCAGCCCCCTGTCCCTGTGTGGGAAGGCAGGGAGAGGCCCCTGCTGTGGCTTCCAAGGTGCAGCAAGGGTGGCTGCCAGTAGCCGGGGTCTCAGGTTCTAGCAGTCCAGCCCCCACAACCTGCTTGTCAGGGAAGCATCTGGCAGAGACAGCTTCCTGAAAAGACTCTGCTTATCCTGTTCCTCCCTCCGGCAAAATTCGATAGCTCTGGGTGTTATGTTAGGAGACCTCATTCCGCAGATTTACTTACCTAACTGCAACTCTATCAATATGTCTGGGTGACGGAAATCAGTTGTAGCCACTAACTTCTAAGGATGGGGCCAACCTGACAAGTTAATATGGGCAAAAAGTTAAAGACAGTCATTTAAAAAAACAAGTTGAAAACACTAAATACATCATCATTCTTTCGGGCTTTGTCAAAGTAGAAAAAATAAGGGAAATGTGTTTCTTAATCCGAACATCTTAAAAACAAACAAACAAACAAAAAACCCATGGGTTCAGTTGCCAGATTTAGCAAATGTTGCATGAGAGATACTTGTACTAAAAAATTTTTTGTTGTTTATCTAAAATCCAAATTTAGCTGGGTGTCCTATATTTTATCAGGCAACTCTAGCCATGGGTCTGAGGATATAGTGATTCATTCAGAGAGAATTTCCTATTCATCACCCCCACCCCAAATTGTAACTCCTTCTCTAATCCCCTTGTGTTACATATGGAAACCCAAGCTACACTGATCACATTAAACGAAGTAATCAGTTCAAGCACCCCAATCTCACTGCTGAGGACTCTCATTGTGAGGTGTGTCAAAGGAATGAAATGTAACTTCCAAAAGATAACATCATAGAATCAATAAGAACATCAAACATTTAATGTACACCCACTATGTGCCTGGCACTAGTGAATTACCTCTCTTTAATCTTCATAACAACCTTGAGACACAGAAACTATTAGCAGAAACTAAAAAGAATATCTACAAATCTAATTTCTGTCTTTCTTCCAAAGGCATGTAAATTTCTAGCCAATTACTTCCCTGAGAAAGAAAGGGGAGTGAAACCAAGAAGGGCTGCATCCCATCAACAAACTGGCTTATTCATAATGCAACCGCCAGGTCTGTTGCTATCTGGTTATGTGCCACTTACACGGGAATCTGTCTTAAATTCAATGAATCATCACTGGCTTGGGATATGGGATTGTGGGAGAGGAGTGAGTGAGTGAGAAACCCACCATCGTCTTCAGTAAGTTGGCCGTACAACTGAAGATGTGCTATACCTCAGGGTAATAAACAGCTCATTTGCTGGGGATAAAGGCACGCTGGAGCCATCCCAACACTCGGTGACAATGACATGCAGATTCCAAGTGTTCTCTGTAAGAAAAAACACCCTTTCTCCTAATCCTTCTTAAACTCAACAAGACTGATTGGTTTTTATTATTCATGAATTAATTTTTTACTCAGGGTCCAACAAGGGAATTGGAGCTATAACGTTTCTCACTGATGGAAGGGAGAAAGCAGATCTCAGCCTGAGCAGCCCGGCCAGACTCTTGCTGGGGTCCTTGGGGGCTGGATGTTTTGTTTGTTAAATCAGTTAATAATCAATTAATAACCTAAAGCTTTGAAGTTTTTTTTGTTGTTGTTTGTTTTTTTTTTTAGGAAAAAAAAATTGAGTAAGAATATAAGAATAGTAAAGTAGAAAAAAACGCAGACAGCTGAGAGACCCTGGTATATTAGGTGTCTCCTATTATATTAGACTGGTGTATTAGGATGCCTCCTATTTCCAAGGCACATATTAAAAGGAAGGGGTGGGAGGAGATGGGAAAGGAAATAACAAAGGCAGCATCGATTTAAGTAGTAACGCACAGATGAGCAGGTCCTGTCTGGGAGTCGGCATAAACAGTCACAAGAGGGGTCGCGGGGGTCCAGAGGTCAGCTCCCAGTGCCCTCCCTCTAATCTCTGCCTCCAGAGGGCAGGTTGAGGTACCCAGAAGCAGGGGACAAGAGCCTCGGAGACGCGAAATGGCCCAGAAGGTGATCAAGGGTGGGAGGTGACTTTGCTTCTCTCTTCACACAGTCCTTTTCCAGCTATTCACATGCGCCAAGTCATAACCGACCCCTCCCCCCTTGTCCTCTGTGTGCCTTTGGTCTGCAAACCGCTCCTGAGATTGCGGCCAGAGGAACCAGGGAAGTTGAGGGGATCGGGAGGCGGAGCATGCGTGGGCCTCAGAAGCTAATGTCAGTGGGGTGAGACCTGACACAGCATCCTTTACAAGGTGTTTCTCCCTTCCCAGTTCAAAGGCAACATGCCCAGCATTTCTCAAGGGTGGAAGCATGAGGCTCACACCATTTTCTCCTCTACCATTCAGAAGCCAGGCAGTGTTCACTCCTGCATGAATTTAGACATGCAAACCTGAAGCCTTTGCATGTTTATGTTTGCAGAACATTTACGTTCGGGGTCAAGACACAGCAACCCTCGTGCAGCTACTATGAGAAAAATGGTTATGAGAATTGCTTTGCGCTTTTGGGTGGAGGGGGGCTGCAAGCTGTTATTATGGTTATCATAATTATAACCATCACATTATTGCTGTTATTTCTGTAAAAGTGCTGTTCTTTCTGCCAAAGCTTGTTAGCTTGACTGCTTAGGTAGACAATGTCAACACACTCAAGAGACAAATGACAAAGAGTGAGGCTAAAAGGAGAAGGATAAATACTGCATTCAGCATGTGTGCTGAAGAGATGTTTCGCCATCAGAAGGGAATGTTTTCTGCTGATCGATTAGGAAGACAAAAACAAAGGCTACATCATCTCGTTTACTTGGCATCCCTAAGATCCCAAACCAGAGCTCAACGTGCCAGGAAGTGAGAGGAGAGGAGAGATGTAAAAACTGGTTTTTAATAAAGTTTAGTGCTTCCTGATACCTTCACCCAGGTCTCCAGTCCCTATCACCTTCTTCCTCAGGAAACAGACATAAGCAACCAGGAATTTGCCTGTAAACAGGAGGCTTCAGCTTCCTTGTTCCCACCAAAACAAGCGAACAGGCCACTCACACTGGAACAAGGCACTGATGGTTGAATCAGGACAGGGTGGCCAGTAACACTCATCCTGCTTGGGGACTTCACCCGACTAATTGTGCTCAGCCCCTCAAAACGGCTCCAACACACGCGTACACGCACAAACACACTTGCACACACTCAGGTAGACATGTACACAGACCCACACACCTTATGAAACATATCAAATCCAAGAGGGGCAGAAGGACAAGGGCAAACTAGAACAAGCTGAAACGAAAATAGAAGGGGAAAAAATAAGTGAAGACAAAGGGAAATGTTAAATTGTAAGACCTGAGAGAAACTGCATCTAAAACATCCCCCTTCACATCCCCCACCCTCCCCATAGCATCGGGTTACGGCTGGATTTCCTTGTTCTTTGCCCTTCTGAAACCAAAAACACAAAAAGCCAGTGATGCTCAAAAACCATTTTCCTGGTATCTTAAAAAACAAACAAACAACAACAACAAACCAGGTAAAAATAGCAAAACCATAAATCCAAGCAAATAAAACAAAATTTTAAAAATTAACAAGAAGCATAAAACCAAAATCTACTATGTAAATTCGAGTTAATTCAAGCAATTATTTTTTTTTTTTGAAGAACCAACTTAAAATAACATGTAGTTTGGGGTTTTGAGATGCATAGTTTCCTAGATGGAAAAGCTGGACTCTAATTGGCACCTCACATTTGTAGTTTTAAATGCCGTCGTTCAGTAACCGGTGGTCGGCGTGAGCCTGACCGCTGCTGTAATTGACAGGAGAGGACCTGGTCTCGTTTTAAATGAACATTGATCACATTTGAAACCAGAAGATAAAAACAAAACCTTGTCGGAGTTTGTTAAACTGCCTCTTGACCTCTGGCTGAAATGACATTGACAAATAAAATAACACTATTCAGAAAACCATTCCCAGGAAGGGCTCAGTCCCGGAGACACTGAATGACAATATTGAATAGAGTATTTCAGAGAGAAGAAAACAAACAAACTTCTTGGGGACTAAAATGCATATTTCTTTTTAAAAGCACAACAAAATGAAGATGAGAAAGATGATATCTCTAACCCCCAGGAAAACTTTTGTCCTGAGTTTATTTTTAGCAGAGTAACAGAGTAAATTTTTTTTTTAATTTTTATTTATTTATTTATTTTTGACAGGGAGAGAGAGAGATACAGAGACAGAGAGAGAACTGAACTGGGGGAGCTCCCAGTTCAGCATATGGTTCCGCACGGGCCGGGGCCGGGATTCGATCCCCAGTCTTCAGCACTGCAAAGTGAGCGCCTAACCCACTGAGCCATCCTGGCTTCCCCGAGTTTATTTTAACCCAAACTCATGCAACTTTGAATTTAAGACAATCAGCTAATCTTTTTTTTCCCCCACCTTGTCCAATTCCATACTGAAAGTCCCACGGGCAGATTAACCAGTATGATTTTCTTTAAGAGAACATTTTACCCTTTCCACAATAGACTGTCAATGGCTCTATCCAGGGAGAGAAGGGGAAGCCTGGGACGTAGAACAGAGTGGCCCAAACGCTGCTCCTTTGAGCGTGGCCATCTGTGACCCCAGAGAACTACCTTCTCCCCTCTCCGGGGTCTACCCAGCCCCACCCAGGCTAGAAAACTAGGCAGGCACTGACCTCAGCCCGGGAGAGGGGAGCACGAGGCCACTGGGGCTGTTTAAGTAGCAGAACCCCCTGCCCTTTTCCCCCCACACTAACACACTTCCACACACGAGCACACATACTCCCACGCAGTACCCCCTACCCCTGGGTGGAAATGCTCCTAGGAACTGCCGTGGCTTTTGATGTTTCAGGGTTTTGAGATATCCTCTACAACCAGGCATTAACAGCAACAAGCAAGAGCTTGACACTCCTCAAAGCCACTGCTTATAAACAAAGGTGCTGTAAGATCCTTTCTACTCTAATCCTGGTCAGTACAGAAGGGTGCTCTAAACAGGCAGATACAAGTCCACGGACGGGGGCGGGGCCGGGGGAGACCACGCAGCTCCATGGTTTCCCACTTGTTTGGTTTTTCAGTCCTTTGTTGGATGGCTGGTTGGGTCAGTGCTCACCTGTGGCCAGCCTCCCCACACATCCCAATGGGGGCTACCCAGCTCTGCGAGGGGACCTGGGAGCCAGCAGACAGTCACTTCCCCTGTCCGCTGAGCCCCGGAGTACGCGCTGGAAGGTATGTGTGCCCTTCAGAGCCTGCCTTTCTCCAACAGGGCCCCTGGAGCCACAGACCAGCCTGCACCTGTCACCTCCGTGCAGTGTGCCAGGGAAGTGAGGGAGGAGACGCCCCAGAGCAACCTGCCACCCAGGGTCACACTGTCACAAGAGACAAGGGTCATTTGTCCACTGGCCTTGGGAAGAAATAACCCCGTAACTACTTACCTCTCCCAGACACCACCCCGACATCCCCTCCGAAGAGGTCTGGCCCGGCCACCCGTTACGCAGGATAGCTCTGCCATTATCAGTGAAAGGTCAGTGGCCTCACCAGAGGCAGGGGAGGGATGGGGGGGAGGGTGGCCCGGTCAGAGTTAATCTGCCTGGCCAGCCATCACGGGTCACTGTGATGTGCAGAGAAGTTGAGCATCCCAGCCCCCCAGAGCTGGTCTGCTAATTACATTTGCAATTATAAACACCACTACTTCCCTGTGCAGGGACCAGACCACACCAGCTGATGGGGCAACGAGGATGTAATCCTGCCCCAGGCCACGCCAGGGGACACGGGCCGGCAGAAGCCTATGGGCCCCTCGCCTAGGGGTGACTGCATGCATGACAGTTCCTGAAGTTTGAGGATGCTGGGACTGAGAAAGGGGAAACACTCCAGAGACGAAGCCCAGTCCGGGTCACCAGCACTTACAAGGATCTTTGATTTATCCCTAGAGATCAGCACATGGCCTCAAGGGCAAACAGGTGGGATGTGGGCTCAGATTTGTCTGGTTCCAGCCCCTCCCCAGGTTGTGTCCTTCGTGGCTTCCTGACACAGTCTGTGGGGCCCCTACTCAGAGTCCCCTTCTGTGCTTACACACCCTGCAGGAACTGTGACGTCAGCAGAGGACATCAGAAGTTGAGCACAGAGCTGCGCTGGGGTCCCCATGGGAATATTCAGTCAAGCACCACTGGACTCCAAGACAGACGCTCCTAGCAGAGCTGTAGGGAGTTTTGGCTAATTCTGGACAGACCCCATGGACAAGCCGGATGAGCACTGAATAGCCTTACCTTCAGGAGGGACAGACAGAGCCCCATGACAGCCAGTAGGTGTGGAAAGGCGACACCATGGGGTCTTCAGGGTGTGGGTGGAACTTCACTTCGGAGGGGCAGATTAGGGTCTAAATATCTGCTATTCCTTCCCCTTGAATTAGAACTGCAAATAATTTCAATTATGTTGAGGAGGCCACTAAAGCATTTGGGAAGATAAGTTCTCGCGTAGGACACTGCAGTCCTGTCCCGTGTCGAAAGCATTCTGTCTCTTTCTCGTCTGTCTAACGAATTCTCTCTCCTTTTGAATCCTGCCCACTCCCAATGCACACACGTTCTGTGTCACACGCACGCACGCACACTCTTTCCAGTTCTAAGCGCTCAAGAGAAACAAAGCATTTTGCAGAGGACCGAGGAAGGAGGCAAACTTTCCCAATGAGTTTAGATTATCTTTAAAAACCATCTGGCAAAATGTCCAGTTATCAGGAACGGGAATCAAGCAGGCAGGGCAAGGTGACAGTGCTGGGGGCACCCGGAGAAGGCAGGGCTGTCACGAAATCTCTCTCCCAGCCACTTCCCTCACAGCACTGTCCCCAAAACGCCCCTCTGTCCCTCCTCTCTAGGACTAAATGGAATTTTTATTGATTATTCCACATCAATAGAATGAAAAGGTTCCTGTTTGGTTTCTTCATATAGATATATGTTTTTGTTTTGTTTTATTTTAATTTAAGAAACGTCTTTTCATGTGTCCCAACTGCTGGTAAAATAGAGGATTGTTTCTAAAATGAAGCGAGTTGGGGGAAATAAGCTCCGAGAGGAAATTTCCAGTTGATGTCAGGATGTCACTGAGCTGGAAAGGGCCTGGCCAGGGACCGGGCCCTCCTCATTGACTTCCTAGTTTATCGCCCTGGGGCATGACAAGCCCAGCCTCCTCTCACGTCCTCTGCCCTCCGCCCACACCTCTAGAAGGGAGGCCAGCGCACAAACGTTTATTTCCTAGGGCCCCTCCCTTGGAAAACCAAGACTAATGTCCTCACACTGATTTATTTTTAAATGTACCATTAAAAATTAATTTCCCCCTTTGTTTTTCTCTGGGTCACCGATTCTGAATTACCATGTGGCATTTTTCCTGCGTGTGAACCCACATATTTTACCTTCGGGACAATTTGTTCTTTGTTTCTTTAGCAGCAAAGTGGTCACTGGCAGGTCCCCCCCGCCCCTCACCCCCTGGGTTTTATGCTGAGGGTCTCCAGCTGGTCCAAGTCATGGACACATTTGTACACAGGCACATGCAGGCCAGCACACGCACTCCCACTCCAGCTGATTATATATGTACATAAAATATTGATTAGAAATGGTAATGGAGTCACCTACAGGATTGGATCCAGGAAAATGAAAATGCAGGAGAGAAAGGTATGAAGGCACGTGTGTGTGCGTGTGTGTGCGCTCGGGCATGCACATGTGTGAATTTCTTACCTAGGAAAGTGAGGATAACCCCTAAAGCATTAAAAAATGCTCTCTGAATGTTTGCAGGTGAGGAGGGCTGAACTGGGGTCCCTGTGCCCTTGGGTTTTCTTACGTCCAAGAATGGCGACTAAACCACATGGGTGGCAACTATGTACAAAGCACACGAACCCACTCATGTATATGTTCCCCCAAGAAACATCAACACTGAGATGAATGGATTAATCCTACGGTTCTTCCCACAAACCAAAAAAAAAAAAAAAAAAAAAAAATGCAGTCCTGTTTTGCCACTTTGCTACCTATCGGTGGCTCTAAAGCTGTGTGTATGGAAGCCCTGGGGTTGAGGGGAGAAAGATGCCCCTCTCACACCAGCCTCTGACCCCCATAGGTTTGTCCTTGGAGATTTCATACCCCTGCACCACAGCAGACGCAAAACCTCACCGGAAGGCACACGTCTGTATATGGGCCCAGCTCACCATTGCGCGTGGCTGCTGCCCAGCAGGTCCTGGGGCTTTGAGGGCTGGCATCTCACAGGGATGCTTAGTTCCTCCGTGGAAACAGTAGGTATATATGTCTGGCTTTTCCTGTGCCCGTGGAGTGAGCAGCTTATCTTTGCAAAGAAACCAGGAAAGGTAGGGAATCCAAACCACAACCAGGTTTACTTTCTACATGATTTCCACTTTAAACCCTTCCCAGACACCCAGAACCTCTGCTCCCTCTTCCCCCTTTCAAAGCTGCTCCCCTGACATTCCCTCTTGGCCTGCATTTCTCCTCAAACTCAAGCCAGGGTTGCCGTCAACTCACTGAGTTACCCAGCTGCTAAACCCTCCAATCTCTCCTGGCTTTTCCTGGTCCACACAATCAAAGGATGTATTTCCCTTATTCGAATTTTCATATTTATTGTCTATGACTTGCACCAGGGACGAATACATAGGTACTTCAAGCACAACTAAAGAAGTCACCTTTGGAGAGAGGGAGCCTAAATAATCGAAATAGCCAACATTTGTCACGCTTGGAAGTGTTATGTGAGGAATTGCCCCACAAGCATCAAACACTGTTCCCAGCCTCGACCACGCTGAGGTTTCTTTGGCAGCTCCCACGAGCGCTGTAGGAGGGAGCACCTTATGGCATGACCCCACCCCCACCCCAGCAGCCTGCAAGCTGGGATCAGTGTAACCTTTAGAGAGAATGAAAAGCCACTCTTCAAGCTGATGGAAATCTGAATCCACTATAATTAAGGATTCCCTTCATCCCCCAGCCCATTTGCCGCCTTCTGACACGGGTCTAAATTCTGGCGGCACCTACAGGACCCGCTCTGCTCAGGGAACTCCTAAAACTATAGAGCTGGGAAGGTCAGCGAGCGGGGAGGCTGGGGCAGCCCGGGCACTGGCGCGAGAGGCGGCTGCGAGGCGACCTCCGCGCTCACGCGTGGCCCATCCGGGGTGGAGGTAGTCTGTGCAGCGAGAGGGGGACAGTGAAGCCCACTTTCTGGAACACCCTAGTGCCCAAAGTACTTATTTTAGGGATGCTGTGCTTTTGGGGGGGGAGGGAAATACAGAAATTTAAGGACAGTGGAGGGAACACTAACTTGGGTAGTTTAGTTTGCTTCAGAAAAGAAAAAAAATCAGGTGCAGGGGAGGGGAAGGAAGAACATGGAGTGGAGCCGGTCGGCCAGACCTACGAGTTTGCATTTTATTACATTGTTTGAACCTTCCGAGGGACCACTCTGCGCGCGCCCACACCCAGACTCCGCACAGCAGCCCGGGACGCGGCGGGACTCCGAGCGCCCGCGGGGAGACCCGAGCAGGTACGCAGGCGGGTGGGGCGTTGACGCTGGAAGGCCCTGGGAGGGAGGCCGCGGGTGTCCGGGGCACGACCCGAAGACGCGCGAGGAAGCCCCGCCGTCGGAGGGGCCCAGCTCTCCACTGTCCCCACTCTGCGCCAGCGGCAGAAAGTCCGGTTCCGAAGCCGGGCGCCGCTCACGCCCTTGCCGTTGGGGCCGCCGCGGGTTCCCGCCAGGCGAGCGCAGAGCCGCCCCGGGGCACAGCAACCGCACGCGTCTGCTCCACCGGACGCAGCGTCCCCACAAACACAGCGCCAACTTCGCCTGCGCCCAGCACCCAGCGCCGGCCGGGGACCCCCGCTCCTGGCGGGACGCGGGCTCCCCGCGCAGGGCGATCGGGGCGCAGGGCGCGCGGGGCGCAGGGCGCACCCCTGCGGCGGGTGCCTGGGCTCCGCCGAGCGGCGTGCGCGCCCTCGGAGCTCCCCACCGGGACCCCGGGCTTAGTTTCCAAACACGTGCGGCCCCTAAGACGCCGGCCCCTCGCCGATCTTTCTCGGCCCCCAGGATGGTAATAGATGTTCAAGTCACAGGGCCCCGCGGGCGGGCGTCATCGCACAGGACAGGGCATCCTTGCGACTCTCCCCGCACCTGTCCTGGGCTTGCTCCTCCCCGTTCCACAGAAACTCCAGTATTTCCTCAGCGCCAGAGGAAGGCAGAGTGAGAAAGTGCTGCACTCACCCAGAAGTCAGGGTTTGTAAACGGGGGGCGGGGGGCGTGTGCAGGAAAAGTTAGAGGCGGGTTACCCGCGGGCAGGAAGCCCGGGAAGTGTGTGGCTTTCCCCCTCGACATCCCCCCGGTGCCCCGGGCCATTTCAAGAACGCCTAGAAGAACCGCGCGCATCCAGGACAGAGGCGGCTGGACAGGCAGAAGGACGCACCGGCGACCGGCCGGGGAGCGGGGCACCTACTGGTTGTGGTAGCCGAGGGGGTCCGCGATGCAGAGTTCTGACACGTCCATCAGGTCCGGCTCAGCATTCCCAGTCGGCACAGACAGGCGGCGGGCAATCACGCGGACGGGCGCGTGAAGGGCACAGGCGAGGTGTGAGTCCGGCCGGGGCACGGTGAGCGGGAGAAGGCAGAGTGGAAGGAAGAGCGGTGGCGGGGCGATTGGGGGGCAGAGCAGTGCGCGCACAGCCCAGGCCTCCCACCCCTGCACACGCTCCGAGCGGGCAGAGGGGATGGGAAGCCGCGGAGGAGGCTTGGGCACCAGAGACTTGGAGCCTACTAACCCTACTGTAGCTTTAAGGCTGGGAGACTGATGTATGGTTTGGCTCCTATTGGCTATCTCTCAGGGGCTGGACTTAAAGTGACAGAATGGAGCAGGGGTGGGAGGAGGAGGGTGAGCCAGAGAGACTTCAATGGAATCAGATGCTCAGGCGACTTCCCCACCTCCTGAGGAGCAGGAGGGCTGGGCTGTGGAGCCACAAGGCCTGCCCTCTCACCATGAAAGAAAACAAAAGTTCACCTGGCTAGTGGGACTGGGGGTTGACAGATTTGCAGCTTCCATATAGGTCCTCGGCTCCCCATCCTATCGATGTAACTGGCAGGCCTAGCAAACTCACCTCTCAGCCTTTTGGAATGGGTCTGTTTTCCAGATGAAAAATGAGTCATGTCTCCACTCACCCAGGAGAAGAGGCCAGCGCCTCAGAAATTCAGCGCCTCCAGCCCTGTGTTCAGCGCGCACAAGTGCAAAGGGTCAGGGCCGCAGGTGAGGCCTGCGAGTGGGAGACACAGATTCCCTGCCCAGCTCTCCTCACCTGGGCCAGGTGGTTCTGAACGGCTTTCATATGGCTCGATGCACGCAGGGTGTGCGTCCATAAAATGCTCTCTAGTTCTGTAAAATGAGGCTCTCTTCATTGGCAACTCTCAGAAATGTACCGAGGACACAGCCACGAGCACATAAATCCCTGTCTGCTTAGGAAGACACCACGGTGGCGGAAACAACCCACTTACCTGCCACATCCACTTTGAGGCACTTCAGCATACACACCTGAATCCTCAGCTAGGAACACACCTGCATCCCGGTCTGTTGCTCCCTCCATGAACCTGAATATTATGGGCTGCCACTGTACCAAAGCAAGCTGTAAATCATGCCCCAATTCTTCTTCTGGGGCTTGTCATCTTTTGAGATGTGCCAGCCACAGGGATAATAATCAATTTGATGATTCAAATGAGTGTGGGGAGGGGGGTAGGTATAGAATTATTTAAAGGGGGGGGGAAAGCCCTCAGGAGAGACCACCACCTTACTTTCCTATATCCTACAGCAGACAATGAGCAGTAGGGGGAAAGAGATGATTTTACCATCAGAATCATGTCTACATGGAGTGTAACTGCAGGCAGTGTTCAAATACTTCAGGAGTAAGAGCCGGGAGGGCCGGGAGACACCCCGGGAGAGGCCAGCCGCTGGGGCGGGGCCGGGGACCGGCAGCAAGACCCCCGATGAGGCCTGACTGGGATAAATGGAAGCGCGTGCAGGCTGGGAAGCAGCTGAGATTTTTCATAAGGGCTGAAGTGAGGGAACGCGGATTCTCCGCGCGGGGCTCAGGCAGGGATCGCACAGAGATGGATGAAGACGTCTGCTCTGTCAGCAGAACCCCCAGCAGCCTGGGTTGTTTGGAATCACATAGGTACTTGGTCACGTTCGAAAGAGAAAGGGGGTGCAGAGACACGTTCCCTCAAGCTTCTCCACAACCTCCCTCTCTTGCCAAGACCTCAGTCCTGGTTTCTCTGCCTCCTTCCAGACCCTGGAAATCTCTTCTCCAAGCACACAGCAGCCAAGGGAGCGCTTTGCAACATGCATGCCCCGATGCACCCTTGTTGCAATTCAGAAAGAAGCCCCCGTCCTTCCGGTGGCCTGCAAGGAAGGCCCCTGTGTGTCCCTCTGCACCCCCTCTTCAGCTCTTGTCACGCTCCCCTCAGTCTTCGCACCTGCCGCCTAGAACACCCCACCATCCGGACCATACTAGAACCTTCTGCTATTCAGTTTGCTCTGTAATTTCTCAGTTTGTAATTATGTAGGTGCCTATGGATGTAACACCTCCCTCTCCCAGCCCCCAGCCCCACCACACACACACTAGATTGTAAGCTCGGTGAAGGCAGGGATCATGTCTGTGTTCTTGTACGGGAGAATCCCCAGTGCTTAATGCTGCCTGGAACATAGCACTTGCTTGATGACGATTTTGCTGAATAAATTGGTGACCTGGAGCCCTTTGGGGTGGGCTTCCAGTCTGCTGAGGGGCAGGCCAGCTGCCCGGGAAGGGGGTTAGGCACTGGCAGGTGGCATGGGATCAGCTGGCTTCTTGCTCTGTGTGGGTGCACCATGGTGAGGGAGCATGCTCAGTGGTCCATAAAAAAGAACAGGCCAGAGCAGTGGAGGCAAAGCCACGGGGGCAAATGAGGGAAACTAGGAGGTCTGTGTTGGTTAAACATCTGGCTAATGCCTGCATACAACCACAGGGATGAAGGGGCTGAGCACCTCGCTCTGGGCTCTAGCTGAGTGTCCTCCAGGGCCAGAATGAGGGCCTCGAGACCCTGTCCTCCTCAGCTCGGCCTGTCCAGCCTCTTCACCCACAGTCCTGGTAGAGAGTTCTTCTCCCCCCGCCCCCCGCAAGCCTGAGCCTGCAGACTCTTCTGCAGGGAGCTGAGGGCCCACCTTGCAGGGACACGCTGGGACCTGACCCAGCTCAGCAGGCCCCAGCAAACATGGCCCGATCACAGTGCTCATGGAACCAGGTTTTTCCTGCACTGTCCTCAGCCAGCTCACGGGAGATGGGATTCCTTCCCAAAGCCTGGGGCAGGTTCCACGCCTCTAGCTGGGGAGATGGCCACGTGGGAGAGGGCACAGGACCCTGGATCAGGTCCTGACTACTACGTGTGACCTTGCCACCAAAGTCATGTCTTCTAAAACCAAGGATTGGAGGGCGGGGGCGATACAGTGGGATGGGCAGGGCTCTTGGGTTCCTTCAAACTTGAAATTCATTCAGCCCGTCATCACTTCAGACCTCCACAGCTCACCTAGAGCAGGTGCTATTTGTAACGCGCCTCTAGCAGAAAGCCCTAAGCCACCCCATTCGCTGTTCTGTGGCCCAATACTAGCACGCCCAAAGGGACCACCAGCCAGAAGGAATGGGACAAAGGTATCAGACACAGTCATTATGAGCAGTGTAAGGGGACGAGCAGCTCACTTGGTTTTCGTGACAAACTCCCTTAAATAGAAACGTATTACATTCACAGCACCTTACAGGTAGGAGGGTTCAGGGAGTCACTTAGAACCACCATCAGACCTTACCATGCAGGAAATTTGTCAATTTTGCCGTGTGGGGAAGTGACCTACCCAAGGTCACACAGCGAGTAACCAGCAAAGCACCGCATCTGTGAATTTCTACTTAGCGGTTCCGCAAGCTTTGTACACAAGTCCCTTCACTTCCCCTCCACCCTCCGCCCCCAAGTTCAAGCTCTTTCTTAAGGAATAGGCGGCCAAACCAGACAGTGCCACTGGCAACATGCTGAAAAGCACACGTCACCGGGCAGATGGTGGGGACCCAGGCTTCTGTGTGTGCTTCCTCCTCCGAATAGTTTCCTGGGTGTGGGTTTCAGGAGGCAGATCAGTAGGAAACCATACCCAGGCACAGTCCTGCCCATGCCGGTCCCCAAACCTGTGCTTCTTGGGGTGGGAAGAGGTCCAGCTGTGGGGCAGGTAGCCGGACACAGGTGCGCCCTAGCCAGCTCTCTCCCATCCCAGCCTGGCTGAGTCCGTGGGATGGGCTGTCCTAAGGCCTGCACCTGGATCTGAAGGGTCACCCGGGTGGCCTTGCCGTGGCTTGTGCAGCTGAGCCCAGCGCAGCACAGCCCTGCCACAGGGCGGGTGAAAGTCCCCACCACTCACAGCGCCTGGCCGTGGTGCGCATCCCTCCTGTCTTGGGGCAGCCTCCCCTGACACCAGCGGTTCCCGCGCGTGTGAGCCACCGCTAGCAGTGGCTCTCAGGTTCCTGCATTCCCTCCCGGTGGTGTGCTGCTCACAGCCCAGCAGGAAGAGGTAAGAGGCAGCTTTTCTCATCTTTCAAGACAAGCTGAGTCGGAGCGGGTAGATTCCGTGTGGGCCCCAGGAGGGCAGAGGCCTTGACGGCTTCATCACAAAAAGGTAACAATTGTTGGAGAGTCTGCCACAGGCTCCCTAAGCCCGGTGAATGGGGGGCACTACTTGTTGGGGTATACCATCCCTGTCCCTCACCTCGTCCACAGCCCCTGAACCCCAGCTTCCCGCTGGGCATGATGCCTTGGGAAAAACACACGGAGAGCAGCCACCTTACCCGCAGCCCAGGACGGACAGGACGCCCCCGTGCCACTGTCTGAGTCCCGCTCCACGCTCGCGTCTCTTCCACCCCAGGGTCAGCGCTGGGGGAGGCGCGTCCGGGAAGGGCGTCCATTGACAATCCGCGACGACTCAGGAGGGCCTTTGCTGAGGGACAGGGAGCCTAACCTGCGCACCTCTGGGGACTCGGGGGGTCAGGCCAGGGCTCCATGGTCCCCAGACCAGGGCACAATCCCCGAGCGCACACCTCTGCGCGGGGCTCCCTTCTCACACGCTTGAATCTGGGGTGTGGAGTTATATCCCTGAGTGGTGGTCAGCAGGCTGGCAGTCCATTGGCTGGCACACGTCCCGGGGATCATAAGGAACTGATAACACTAATACAATGTGAGTTTGTGCTCCCATAATAGTCTCCTGCTGACAGATAAATGCTGCGGAAACATGATGGCTTTTCCTGAAGCTGTAATGGGCCATTATTGGGGCAAGAAGGCTCTTGTCCTATTAGCACGGCCACCGTGACACCCAAGAAAAAATACGAAGGGGGCGTCTGGAGTGGATAGATGTTCCCTCTCACAACCACCATCATCCATGTCATGATCTGAAATCCCAGTAGTCTTGGAAAAACGTCCAGATATTTTAAAGATCTGGTTTTTTTTTTTCTCTGAGCTCCAAGATCCCATTCTCACCAAGACAGCTGAATATATTAGTACCGTATATAGTACATTAAAGTTCTCTGTTTGCTCCAAAGACTCTGTCCTCCTGCAGGCGCTAAGCAAGATAGCCAGTGCAGTGAGCAGGCAGGGTGTGGGCGGGCAGTCAGGTGAGATATGTCTCCCCATCGAAACAAAGCTTTCTCCCTCCTAATCACCAGGAGAATAGGAACACATTACCACAGGGACAGTGCTGTCTCCTGCCGAATTTCGGGGGGGGAAGAGAAGTGTAAAGAAAAGAAGGAGGAGGAGGAGGAAGTTGGGGGACGAGGGGGAAAAGAATAGAAGACGATGCACATTGAACAACCAGCTATTGACTGAGTGAATGATCTGTCTAATTAAATATTTTTCCATTAGGGTGGATTGCGGTTTGTTTGTTTTTCCCCCTTATAACAAAAAAGTTTGACTTTATTTTCATTTATGGCACATATTAATTTATCATCCAATTTCTTGTGACTTTGGCACCAAGTTGATCATAAAACGTAGTTGGTGTCAAGTAGCAGAATAATTTGTTCCTAGGATCTCATCACTGGTAAAAAAACAAAACAAAACAAAACAAACCTTCTCTTTGTTTGATGATGAAACAACTAAAAATCTCATCGTGGACATAGGCCACAGAGAGAACGAACCCCTTGCTGTGAAAACTCACAAATTCTGCTTCCATGTACACTGCTATTCTCAAGGATAATTGCCTTAGAGAAACCATAAAGTACATGAAACTTCTGGAAAATGAATTCTAAAGTACCACATACATGTAAAGTGCTGTTATTAAGTGGGAACAAAGAAGCATGTTGGCCGAGCTTGTCTCCCTGGTATTAATGGCATGAAGTTCAAGAACTTCAAGAACACTCAAACGTGTTTTTCCTTCCTAGTGGCTTAATTAAGGTAGAACTTCCTTCATTGTTTTTCAGAATAAAATTCATTTTATTTTTGCTCTCACAAAATGGTCTATGGAGAGGAAAAACGTTGTAGGGAAAAATCAAATGTGTTTTATAGACTGTAAAGTGCTATATCTACACAAAACATGATTCAGAAGATAGCTTTTGACTGTTCTCACACGAGCAAAGTGCTGGCTAATCACTACCTTCACAAACATACAAGGGCTGTGCGGGAAGTATCCAGCCATGTAACTTCTCTTTATAGTGACAAAGGCTGGATTTATTTTTCCGGACAGCCCTCGTATATTGTAATGAAGCCAGGCCCAGGGTGAGCTCTCCACTACCCGAAACGACATCCCTACGAGTGGGCCTGCAGCAGTTCCGGACGGAGTCTCCGGCTTTGTAGCAGGGCCATCTCTAACATCTTTATTCTTGATAAACAATTGGGAACATGAAGCTTCAGAAGGATTCCTGACTTCAAAGGCTTCGCCTTTCCTAGAAGGGCAGGACAAGGCACAAAGGGAAACTGCAGAACCAAAGAGAATTTAGAGAAATGGGTAAAAGGCAGTCAGTGCTACAAGATTTAATGTGGACAAACAGTGGTAATACACTTGTCAGCAGTGACCCTGCAACGAGCTGGACGGTGGGTGAGCTGGTGGGGAAGCAGCGATGTGGAGAGACATCTGGGTCAGAACAGAGAGTGCATTAAGCGCGGGCGGCCTGCTCAATGGCGTGATAAACACTGCTTTGGGGTAATTCTACAAAACCCAGCCGAGCAAGGAGCAGCGATAACTCCTCTGTACTCTCCCTCACTGAAGGCACGGATGGGATTTCATGCTCAGCCCTGAGGAAGCGCACTGGAGGGGTGGTGGAGAAAGGACTGGGAGAGAAGGGGAGAAGGCATGAAAGGCTTCCCGAAGCCTGTAGGAGCCACACCAGGAGAGGGAGAAATGTGGGTCAAGACGGGAGGGGCTGTCCCTGTGCACAGATGGACAAGTACTTGGGTCACAATGCCACGTCACACACACTGTAGGTGTTGTCTCAAGTTCCCCCGATGGCCTCTTTTCCTCTTGGTCAGCACCCTATTCAGACCAAGTCTCACCTCCACACCCAGTGCATGAGGTCTGGCTTATTGAGGGGCGTGGTGATGCACCCCCAGAGTGCAGTAGCTCCCCGAATTCCTCCTTTTTTCTGCCCTCTATGCACTGTTTTGTTTTTAAAGATTTATTTTTATTGTTTTTTTTGACACAGAGAGAGAGAGATACAGAGAGAGAGAGAGAAGGGGAGGGCCCAGAGCAGTCTCCATAGTTGCACATCATTGGTTTTTCCACATACGTAGTTTCATTCCACAGGTGGGCTGCACAGGGCAGGAACTGGGCCGGGGTCTCACCCTGGTGAGAACTGAACTGGGGGCACTCCCCAGTTCAGCATATGGGTCCACACAGGCCGGGGCCGGGGGCCGGGATTCGATCCTCATTCCCCCGGGCTGCAAGGTGAGCGCTCAACCCACTGAGCCATCCCGGCTTCCCCTTTTTATTGTTTTTTTAACAGAAAGAGAGGCAGATAGAGAGGGACAGAGAAAAGGGAGAAGGCCCAGAGCAGTCCCCATAGCTGACAGCATTAGTTTTCCATATAGTTTCACTCCACAGGTGAGAGCGGGGCTGTGCAGGGCAGGAACTGGGCCAGGAGCCTCCCACATAGGCCCCCAGCAAGAACTGAACTGGGGGCATATCCCAGTTCAGCATATGGGTCCGCATGGGCCGGAGCTGGGATTCAGTCCTTGG
Organism: Craseonycteris thonglongyai; assembly: GCA_004027555.1. Lineage (NCBI taxonomy): Eukaryota > Metazoa > Chordata > Mammalia > Chiroptera > Craseonycteridae > Craseonycteris > Craseonycteris thonglongyai. The sequence goes on from PVKE010002892.1 coordinate 33,940, forward strand.
TCTCCGGGGCTGCAAAGCAAGCACTTAACCCGCTGAGCCATCCCAACTTCCCCACTGTTTTTTTTTTAAACCTTGCAGAAAAGACATGCATGCCAAGCAACTGTTAAGTTTCCTGGGGGCGAGATGGGACATGGTGGCCAGCACAGTGGCACTTCACATCAGATTGTTTGGCATCTGTCTGCACTTCAAGCCCCCTCTTTTATCATCCTCAATTCCTTCACCTTACACCCCCTAAATATCAGCATTTTAATGCTTGCCCCAGGCTCTGCTTTCTAGGCAACCAGGGCCAATATATAGACTGAATCAGCAAATGGCCGAGGGCCAGAGACTGACTTTCAACTATTTTACGACTTATGACCCTTTTCCTTGGTTATGGGCGGGAAGCATAATGAGGACAAGGGTTGATGGATTACTATGAGTAGTCACTACATGAGTTACAGACTCACTGTCTTGCAAAGGTCCCCAGGGACCCTGCCCCACTCACCCATCCACTTAGACACTTTGGTTCTAGTTCAGTTGCCAAGAAGTTCAGATCAATGGTGTCATCTGAAGTCAACCAACAGAACCATCTGACCCAATACCCTTGTCCACTCTCCTTTCTTCCTTCTCCCTCCAAACCCTGGAAGCCAAGTGCATACAGTTGATTCCTTGAACAACACCAGTTTGAACCGCTCACATACATAGATAAAAAGCGTGTCCCAAAATTCACGCAAGATTTGAAGTTTGGGTCATTTGTGCGGTAAAGTGTTGCCAACGAAAAAAAAAAAAGACAGTGTGACAGCTGACAGTTCAGGGTTATTAAAAATGAAGCGCTACACAAAAGAACAACGCATTTTCATTGTTGAGCAATGAAAATTTACAATTTTTAATTATAAACCTGTGTTTTCTACCAAAATTACTTCTTGCGTGAATTTTGGGACACCCTTTATCTTTTCAATAAATATTGTAAATGTATGTTCTCTTCCTTATGATTTTCTTTATAACTGCCTACTTTACTGTAAGAATACAGTATATAATACTTAAAACATACAAAATACATGGTACTCTATTCTTTATGTTACATTTAAGGCTTCTGGTCAGCAGTAGACTATTGATAGTTAAATTTGGGGGGAGTCAAAAGCTCTATGTGGATTTTCAACTTTGGAGGTTGGGATTGCCACCCCCAACCTCCGTTTCTTTCAGGGTCAACTGTCCTGTGCTGTCCCTGTCCCCTGGGCTTTCCCCCACAGGCATACCTGCCCAACAGTAGCTCTAAGTTGCCTTTGGCTTCCAGCCCTGGTGAGCCTAGCAGCTTTGGGACGTGAGTCTGTGATCCCGCCCAGAAGATGTTCAGTGGCAGGTGGCTTCATCTTCCTGGTCTGCCTCCTTAGCATATTTTCTGTCCCCTTCAGCTTGGCCCCCCCTCCTCCATGATGAAAGGATGGTTCTTGTGGCCTGGCTCACCCAGAGGTGCCCAGAACAGGAAGGGGGTGCGTGCAGTTAGTTGTGTGTTGATGTTGAGAGAAATGTCACTGCTTATGTCTCCAGTTTGGTTTTCACTTACTTGTTTTGATTTGACTTGATCCAGAGGAAAATCATTCCCAGAACTTCCCCCTCCCCACCCCAGCAGGCTTATCTTCAGATCTTCTTGACCAGAATCCAGTCCCATACTCACCCTAACCTGTCACTGTAAGAGGAGAAATGGCTCCCCATGATTGGCTTAGAATGTGTGTACTCCCTGAAGCTGGGGGAGAGGCTCACTGGTCCTGAGTACATTCGTGTCAGCGACAGACAAATCCACTCCTGTTAGAGGAAGAAGTGGGCATGGCTGTTGGGTTAGCAGTGTCTGCCACACCTGGTGGTGGACATTGGCAAGGTGGTGACAATAGGCCACCATGGAGGCAAGCAATAAGAAGGACATTGTACAGACAAAAAGCAATGCCCAAACCAAAAGTTAGGCTGTGGCTTGCTGTCACCTTGCTCCAGCAAGTCAAAACAATGTCAATGATAGAATATCCTCCCTGAGAAATTCTCGTGTTGCTTTAAGTTCTACACAATAGTTGAGTTGCTGTTGAATTTTAATAATATACGTAAGCTTCAAATTAGCATGTTCTTATAACCTATTCTTTAATACAAATTGCATTCCACATGGAAATTATATAGTTAGCCACACACACACACATGCATGCACGCACGCACGCACACCACACACTTAGCTACACAGTATTTCAAGAGTAAATTCTTAACGGTGCAGAATCATTCAAGCTCACCTAAGGCAGTCTGTGTCTCAGGCCCGGTGGTCGTGGGTACCCCTGTGTTCAAATGATAGTGGGTACAAAATAAACAATGAGAGCACAGTGACTCTAAAGACAGAGAAAGAACTTGAGGCCCTTAAATCTTGCTCTTCTTTGTGATCACCTGGAATTTTTATTTGCATTTAAAACTTAAAACAGTGACACAGAGAACTGTGAGACGTGATATTTGTGAGTTAAAATATTAGTTCCTACATGGCAAGTTTTACTGAATTTGAGTAATATATTTTAGCAGAGAAATTGACTCTCCATTTTGAATTGTTTACAGTTTGTTTTTAAATTCATCAACAAATGATGAAAATACTTTTAATAAGGATTTCATCTGAATCATAATTTAATCATGATGGTTACTAATTGTGACATGATTATTACTAACTACAATTTTGTTGTACAGAGGAGGCCAGCAGCTTCAGGTGTCAAAAATTCAGAGTCTACCCTCTGTTTTTCCTGTTGCCCAGTGTTCTCTCTTCCCACCCAGAGCTGGGCTACCAGCCCTGAGAAACACAGAAAGGTGACTGTCCATGAGGGACCTCATTTCCACACAGATCAGTAGTAACCATCCTGAGCCAAGGAAGTTTCCAGAAATGCCCTCACCATGTCTCCATCTACTCCATCTTCCTCTAACGAATAATTCTACCTTTTATCAAATGCAAGCAATAAAGACAGAAACTATATCTTATTAAGCATATGGTTCTCTGTTTTGGTCCATCACTAATATTGCAGTACCGTATTTTTCCAAGTATAACATGCCCTCATGTATAAGATGTATAAGATGACCCCTCCTTTTCTAACCCAACATTAAGAAATCAATACATGAGTTACTCCCGCATATAAAACGACCCTCAATTTTTGGTCTAATAATTTTAGACAAAAGTATCATCTTATACATGGAAAAATATGGCATTTTCATTTTCTCTTCTTTTTTCATTGTTCATTGGAGAATGCCAACTCTAATAGGCCTCTCAATGGCAGGGGATGGAGAGGGGTGGTGGGGAAGTACCATTTACTGGGCACCCACTGTGTGCTGGGCACCCACATTGTTCTGCCAGCTAGTCCTAGCACAGGATAATCAAGCCCATTGTCCATCTGCGGTGGCTATAACCCCTCTCATTTTACCCATGGGGAAGAAAATTGTAGTTCTGAGGGTAAGTGATTCGAAGCCAGACGACAATTTGAGATTTGAACCCATTCTAGCTCACGCCCAAACCTGTGCTTTCTGTCTGTCCCACCATGTCACCTGAAACCGTGTCACCGGAACAGAGCCCACACCTGCACTATACTGTACGACTCAGGAAGAGGCTTTTGCGGGCTCCCCTGGGAACCTAGCATAGTGGGGAGCTGGGAAATCACGTGCTTAGGGGCTGATGGGTAAGAGCACTTTAGGAACAGCCTCTGGGAAGTCAGTATGGACCAGATGTATCCTCACTCTACATTTAACAAGACAAGTTCGCTCTGATAGGGAAGTTCTTTCATATCAGAATGAGGGATGCTCTTGGTGCTGAAAGGAAATAATGACAAAAGCAGTGTCATCCTGGGGAAGAAACCAACTGACTTCATGAAATAATGCCGAAGGGTCAGTTTTTACTTTCTGTGATGTGGAGGTAAAGCGCAACCAGAAGAGGAAGGAAGAGGTGATGAAAAGGAAGATGATTTACTGCCAAGCAAAATTTCCCCATTAGGGCCAATTTGCTTGGTTGGAGCAAGTTCAAATGGGCAGCATTCTGAAACCAACTGGCTGGATGCGCTTGAATGGTTTTTGCAAACACACCCAAGAAATTAGGAGGTCCCCTCTGGAGGTGGAATAAATTCCCTAATAAAATAAGGAGGGCTTGCTCCTTCATATCCCTTCCCCTCCAGTTTGAAAGGCCACCAAGAGACCAAGTAGATGGTTTTATTTTCCTGTTTCTCCCAACATCACCACTGTACATTTCCTTCGTTCCTTGGATCCTAGCTCCCCTAGCCTTTCCACTAAGGAGATTCACTTCCTACCCAGCATCAGAGGAAGGGCTAGATGGTGGGTCTACAGAGACTTACTTCCTTGACAACTCTTCAATGATGCCAGCCAGCTAGTCCCAGGAGAGAGACTCTTCCACAAGCAGGAATGTGTGTGTACGTTTGTTTGTTTTTGCTGATGGGATTGCAAAAGCATTATGAAAAAAGAAAGCCCCAGAGAGTCTTTCTTCAGATGGCACTATACATAGAATTTGTCACACAAAGCATTGAAAAAGTAGCTGCTGTGGTTTAGGCAAGTGGGCTCCCATCTTGATCGCTCACCCCCACCCACAGGCAGTCCACAAAACACGTCTATAAAGCCTTAGGCATCCCTGGAACGTGCTTTTAAAACCAAAATGGTAGCTCTAAAGTCAGTGTTCTCTAAGTAGCATCAAATCAATCAACCAATAAATAAATAAATAAATAAGGAGCCTCACTACGACAAATCAGACCCATACCTAGAACGACATCCCCTTTGGTGACTCCGGGGCCCTATTAGAGGAGGTCGTGGTTAAAAGACCTGCCCAAACACCCTTGCTTTTTCTACCCATGTCCTTTGCCATCAGAACGAGGCCAACCCCATTTAGGAGGCTGGCCTTGCAGCATATGTAGGAGCAAGGAGCAAACTCATCAGACAGCCCTCAGAAGTGTGCATATGACTCCCATGGCTTAATCTCAAACAGAGTGTCATCAACATTCCAATATCCAAAGCCCTGGCCGTTCCTCCTGGGAAGAACCTTTTGGTGGCCGTGGAGAGCCGGGTGATTTAATTTCCCACCGCTGAACTCACCTCACCGCTGCAGCAGAGAGGGGGCTGACTACCTTGGGGTCCCCCTCACACCCCAGCCTCCTGTCTCAAGGTACCTTGAATGGCATCAGACAACAGCCTGGGCACAGAGGCAGGCCCCTGACGCCTCCTGTCCCGCCACTGGGCAGCCAAGTCATCAGGGGGGTGTTGGGGGCATTTCCAATGAAGGATGGTCTTGCTGTAATAAAAACACAGGGATGGCTTCTCAAGTGTGTCCTTTCATGAGTCCATGACCAACAATGTGAGAGAGCTCCCTGCCCAATGTCTGCAGGGGGAGCCAGGTTGCAGCATGTGTGTATAGGACAGCTTGCCACCTCACAGCCTTCCTGGACACTGTGTCATGGATCGTGTTAGCGCCTGATCAGAGGTAGAGCAGTGCCTCCCATCTGGTAAGAAGTAAAGTCAATCCACCCTGCGTGGGACGCTCCTGGGTCCCCTGTTGCTGGCGGGGGTGGGGGGGGCATGCAAAGAAAATATACTGAAGATTAATAGCATGTTCTTGGAGTTCAAGCTGGAACAACCCAGAAAGGTAGGCAGGTGCGTCCAGACCTGAGAGCAGGGGCACAGAGCAATGGTGCATATTTATCCGGCGTTCAGTCTTGCTACAGGCAGCACTGCTACCGCAATGGAGCCCGTGCTAAAGCCGTGGACTTGGTGAGGCGCCCACCTCACGTGATACCTGCTAAAGAGCACGGCGACCTTCAGCCCCCTCGCCCCACTGCCACCTCTGCCCGCAGGAAGGAGGAGTTGCTCATCGGATTGGTTAGTGGCAGGACCACTTCCTGTTAAAGGTTTGCACATCTGCCCAGAACTCTCTCTTGCCCACTTGACCTTCAGGGCTTTTACCCTCTCACAGGCAAACCCAGCTCGTCCTTGCTCTCCCTCTTCATCTAGCTCCTCTGTCTGCAACCGAGCAGGTCAGGGTCTGCTCCAGAGACCCCATGTCTGGGAGTCCTGGGGAGGGGGCAGGGGGAAGGGAGCAGGAGTGGAAAGTAAGCACCTGGGGAGGGAAATCCGATGATACCAACAGGAGTCCTGCCAAGGTACACGATGGTCAGGACGTGCTGCACAGGACAGGACAGCCACCCTCACAGCGCTGGGCACAGAACAAGGCAGCATGACACGGCAGCAGGGATGCAGGTTATGGGCAGGGCACACTCAACCTGCCACACTTGCCCAGGGAAGGGAGGACGAGGCGTCCGGCCTGGGCCCCACACCCAGAGACCTCAGAGCACCTCAGCAGCACCCTCAGGCACCTAACACTAGAGCCCTGGCCACCCGACTTCAGCCACCTTTTCTTCTTTTTCTACTGTGTCCCTTGTAGAAAGTCAGCAAGTAAGTGCTAGAGTCCTGATGGCCTGGATCCAGCCACACCTGAGGATGGATCTCAGGGAAGCGAGCCTTGGCGGCTTCCACTTCTGGGCTGTGTTTCTTTCACGCCTAAGGGACCTGCCAACACAGTGCACGCTACCTGCTTCCTGGATCTTTCCCAGTTTCCTCCTTTCGTCTCACGCCTACCTTCCCCAAGCCTGACTCCCGGCATCTCTCGCATGAAGCCCAGCATCCCCCTGGTCTGTCCATGCGGACAGCCTCTGCATGTCCTCCCCTGCTGGTTCCAAGAGCAGGTGACTGCATGCCCGGCGTCTCTGCCCGGGCAGGGCCACAGGCTCTGGGCCTGGCCTTCCATCCTGACTCCTCCCTGTGTGAGCCGTGGGCCTTTGAGGTTGGGGGCTACTCAACTCTCTGGGCCACGGGGACAATGATCGTACTGAACTGGGACAAGGGTCTAAAGCTCTCAGCATAGTGCCTGGCCCAGGGTAACTGCTCAATAAATGGTTACTGGGTTTCCACCCGCAAAAGGCACCCCCTTGTGTTTCAAGGCACCGTGCCAAGAGCTCTAATTTGTGTACTCCCTGTCCTTGACTGAGGCTGTCTCTGTGTCCCTCTCACCTGGGGCAACACCAGCTTCGGCTAGAGTCCCCTGAAGGCATTGACAGGGCCCAGTCAAAACCCATCCATCCTGCACAGAGCCGAGTGCCAGGGGAGCAAAGGCACTTACAGCTTCTTGAACGACACCATTATTATCGTCCAGGCCCAACAGTGTTAGGATTGAAAGACTATGCCCCACCCATCATGCTGCGGATCCCAGAGTGTTAGTTTAGGGCAGAGGTTCTAAAAGTGAGTCCCACAGGCTAGCGGCACGGGCATCACCTGGGAACGCATTAGAAATGCTAGGTCTCACACCCTGGCACCCCAAGACCAGGGTGGGGACCAGCAAGCTGTATTTTAATAAGCAGTCAAATCACCCAGAAGATTTGAGCGCCAGCTCAGGTGTGGAGACCAGTAATTTAACGGATTCACAAATATTAAGTGAGTTCTTAAGTCTGTCTTCTTGCAGCCCATGTCTCCAGCTTCAAATGATCCCAGAGAAAAGGACTTTTTAAAACAGTCATGATTGATTTTTAATAAGAGGACATCGGAGGGGGAATTAAACCTACTGACTGCGGTGTGCTGTTCACTGTGTCTTCTCAAACACGAGTGATCACCCTTCCTGTTTTCAACATTTTGTTTTTTTTCTTTTTCAACTTTTCATGGAAGTAAAATATATACAGGAATTTTCACATATGTAAGGGTGAACTTTCATAAACTGAGCACATTTCTGTAGCCAGCCCCCAGATCAAGGCATCGAACTTTGCCAGCACCCTCCCCTTTCAATCACCATCCCTGCCCCTGTTTAGTTATTTTTTAATTACAGGACTATTGTAAACAGGGAAAATGATTTTAAAGAAGAAAAGTTACCACCCTAGTCACCTCACACTCAACTTACGTCAGTTTTGCTCATTTCCCTCCGCACATCTTTTTAATGTATTTTGTACTTTTCTCTGTAGTTACGTGTGCATGTTCTACTCCTCATAAACATCATGTAGAATAAGCCCACCTGACACCATCACATCGAAGGGTCCATTTAGTTCCCCATGCTCCAGATTTAGGCTGTTCCTAGCTTTTCACATCTGCAATGAACCTCTTCATACCTCATGCTTTCTTCTCTGGAATGACTGCCTTGGAGCCAGCTCTCTGCAGTGAAATCCGAGCCAAAGGCCCTGACATTTTGTTAGGGCTCTTTATGATTTGCACTGTTTTTTAATTTATTTTTTAAAGATTTATTTGTTTTAGACAGAGAGGGGTGGGGGGAAGAGCAGTCTCCATAGTTGTACGTCATTAGTTTTCTATATAGTTTCATCCCACAGGGCTGCACAGGGTGGGAACTGGGCTGGGGACCTCCCTCGTGGGAAGCCCACCCCTGTGAGCCAGGGGCCTCCCACATGGAAAGCTCGCTCTGGTGGAAACCAAATTGGGGTGAGAAGCACACCCCAGGTCAGCATACAGGTTCTCACAGGCCAAGACTGAGATTCGATCCTTGGACCCCGGTGTTGCAATGCAAGTGCTCAACCCACTGAGCCATCCTGGCTCCCCCTGCACTGTTCTTTTTAATGCAAACTCCATCTCACTTTGGTAATCCTTTATGCATGTCTGCGCTCCTCCCAGCGTTTTAGGTTTCTGGAGATACACCCTTCTTTCCCACCCTCCTGTGAGCTAGGAAAGCGCTTCAGGTATTGGATGGGAATGGAGGATGCTAGGGAATCACTCCCCACTCACCGCACTAGATGGGCTGCAATGTCGGGATTGCAGCGCTTGCCTCACAACTGCGGGGTCCAGGGTTTGATTTCTGGCCCCGGGCCTGGCCCAGGCCAACCCCATGTGCTGAACTGTGGCACGTCTGGTAACTACTGGGATGGCTGGGTGGTGAAGGCTCTCCTCTCCCACGTGGGAGGCTTCCAGTTCAGTCCCTGCCCCACGTGGCCCCACATCCACCTGTGTGGAATGAAGCCATGTCACAGTCTCTAGATGGCTACAGCACAGCTGGGCAGGCCTCCCCGGGATGGGGGGCTGATTCAAGGAGAGCATAGACCTTCCCTGGGGTCCCCAGGGCTCACTGAAAGTCCAGCAAAGCCCTTTTGTCTCTGTAGGAGAGAAGGAAAAGAAGGCAGAGGATGAGAGAGGAGGAAGTTGGACAAGAAAATAAGATTGGGTTAAATGTCCCAGAAAGGGTCCCGAAGCCCAGAGCAATGGCAGGGCTGTGCGCCGCTGGCCAGACAGGAGCGGCTATGACTCACGCTGCTCCCAGGGCCTGTGCTCTTCCCCTGGGAAGCTGCGCAGCGCCACGAGGGGAGGCTGAGTGGAGGGAGCTCAGAGCGGGGAGGTCCGAGGAGCGAGCTCTCCCAGGGGCCACACAAGATGGGGCCGGAAAGACGGGCTGGGACTGAGAGAAATCAGGCTGCAGGTTTTGCATGAAGATGCTCGCTCTGCTGTCCTGGAGACAGTACAACAGTGGTAGACAGCGCAGGTTGCAGGGCTCGACTCTCAGTGCTGCCAGGTGGACAAGGTGGGAAACACAGCATTTAGCTCATTACGTTCATGAGAGCCCTAAATGAGGGAATATGAGGAAACACGTAGGCACATCCAATAAACCTGCCCCTGTACACACTGCAGGAGCTAATGCTTTGACAGGAAGTCATAGCTGGAGGAAAAAAGGGAAGAAGTGTCTGCTCATGACCTTTACACCATCACTCACAAACACAAGTGCCCAGGGAGAAATCCTAGCACCGTCCCCAACTCCTCCATCCATCCACTCCTCAGCCCACTGATGGTGAAGGCGGGCAGGGGCTCTGGAGCAGGTGAAGTCAGTGACAGCCACACCTGCAGCCTCTCCCTCAGGCTCCTGGGGCTCCCCCTGGCTGTTGAGGAAACAGCCAAGACCCAACCTGTGCTTGGCTGGAGCCCAGCGGGTCCCCTGGCCTTCCCCTCCGGTCCTCTGGGGTGGGTGGGGGAGAGACTGCAGAGGAGAGGCGATCGGAACCTCTGAACACCTTCACCTGGGCCCATGCAACTCGCGGTGGGTCATTCCAGATCAGAGCAAGACTCGGGCTGAGCCGGCCTTTGCTGACAAGGGAGCTGGAGAACTCACACAGCGACGGCCTCCTGGCTGCCGAGTCCTGAGAGAGGTAAGTCCTCTGACAGACACAGTCTCACACGTGTGGATCTGTCATCCTCGTGTTACAGAGGACGGAACTAGGGCTCAGGTAAGTTAAGCAACTTGCCTCGTCTTGCGCATCTGTAGTGCCCAGCATTGCGGGAGAGGCAGACGGGGCAGAAGACCAGAACCCTCTCCTTAGGAAGTGTCCACGGCATAAAATGGAATATTATGCATCCTTAAAAAAGAAGGAAATCCTGTCCCATCTACGATACGAATGAAGCTCAAGGACATTATACAAATAAAATAAGCTGTCAAGAACCTTTACAAGAGGACAAATACTGTAAGAGCCCACTTACAAGAAGTATCTGAAGTAGTCAATAGCATAGAAATAGAAAATATAGATTCTTCTTTTTGTATCTATATCTGGTGATGGATGGTCACTAAACTTATTGTGGTAATCATGTCACAATAAGTGAAATGTAAGTTAAATCATCATGATGTACATACATCCTAAATATATACAGTACTGTATGCCAATCACATCTCACTAAAACTGTTAAAAAATAAAGAAGAAGCATCCACTATCATGGGGGAAACAGGACTGGCCCCGGAAACTGGCTGCTGTGATCCACACTGACCCGATCCAAGTGCTCAGTGACGAGGCTTGGGGATGTGGTGGGGGGCGGGGCAGAGATGAGCCACCCCAGGGCCAGAAGAGTGTGCAGGCCCCGGGGGGCGGGGCTCGGGAGGCTGGAAAAGCAGGCGAGGGGTGGCCGTGAGGCCAGCTCTGTGGTGGCTGTGGGGAGAAGGGGCGTGGGCCAGGGCCCTGAACAGGCCACGCTCTGTCCCGGCCCCCAGCCGCCCCCGCAGAGCAGCGCCCAGCCTCTGGTAGCTGCCCATTCCTCCAGCTCCACTGCCTCTGGCCACGTAGCCCCTGCTTCTGACCTCAGAGAAGGCTGCCTGGAAACGAGGCACATTCAGGGAGGAAGATGTACCCAGAGGATCTTTCAAGGGGAGACCGTGAAAAAGAAAACAAACCTCGATTTCAAATTCTTTCCTCCCTGGCCTCTGCAGATAAAACCCAGGAGCTCCCTACACAAACACCCCTACTCTCCCATCCCCAAGAGCCAGCCCACAGGGTCTTGTGGGTCAGGCCCTCACCTTGTTCCTGTTCATCACAGGGCTCTGGCCTGAGAAGCCAAGCACGGACCCACGGAGTGTGGTAGGAACACCTGTTGGGTTGATTCTGTGGAGTTGGCTGACTCGCTTATCCCGTGACCTCAGCATTTCCATCTCTACAATGGCACCAGTGCACTTTTCCTCCCACTTCAGAGGGCAATGGTGAGATGCGTCCTTGGGAAAAGGCTGCCGCTACTGGAGCCTGGCTTCCTCCAGGGACCCCTGCAGGGTGCCCGGGCTGCGCTAGGACGTGCAGAGAGCAAGACTCTATGGCTGAGCAGCAAAGCAAACAAGTCACTCAGGTGACAGGCACACAGACAGATGGCAGTGGGGGTGGGGATCCTGGGGGCCACAGGAAGGCGGGAAAGAACTCACCAAAGAGTTTGCCAAGCAGATGCCCTGGGGGTGAGGAAAAGCATTGGCGAGGTGCGCACACTTACACAAGGGCAGGGCAGCAGGACCCACTACACAGAATTCAGGGGGCTGGGGGTGGAGTGGGCAGTCAGACACAGCGGTGGTGCAGCAGCTTGGAGTCAGATGCCACGACCTAAATCCCTGCTCTGTGTGATCCCACAAGTCACTAACCTCTCTGAGCCTCATTTTCCTCCCAGGTGCTACTGTTAGGATACAACGAGTTACACACAAAGCCTTTCGAACTCCACCTGGCACAGGCTCGGTGCTAAATACAAATGAAGAGCTGCTGCTGCTGAAATCCTGAGGCTGGAATGTCAAAACAGACAGGGCGGGAACTGCAGTCCCCCAGTGTTAGGGGTTGGAAATGGCTGGTGAGTCCAGGATATACTGGGTGAACCTTCAAACAGGCGAGTTTGCAGACATCAGGCCCTCTTAGGGGAAAAGGAAGTCGTGGGGTGGGGGCTGTGTAAGAGCCACGCAGCCCTGCTACCTCCTTGTGTCCAGAGCCTGGCGCGCAGAGCCTGACACATCTGGGATGAGGAGGGTGGCTTCTGCCTTCTCTCCCTGATCTCTCCAGGCTGGTCCGGCTGCGGGGCTCTCCAGGGTAGCGGCACGCGCTCGAGGGAGGCCGCAGAACAAAACAGCTCTTCCTACAGACCCCACGCAGGAAGGAAAGCCACAGTCAAGGGTGCCTCGGAATGGGAAGTGTCAGAGCCCACGGATGTGCCCACTGGATGACCCTCTGCGCAGCCGGCGGGGGAGCAGCAGGGGCCTCGCGCAGCCGAGTTCAGGCCGAGCGCCACCAGAGGGCGCGCTGGGGCTCAGAGCGCGGAGCTGGCCGGCCGCGGGTGGGCGCCGGCCCCAGTGGGCTGCCCGCCGGCGTGCGCGCTGCGGACCGGGCCGGGGAAAGGATAGAGCCCGCGTTCCCGGAATTCCGCCCAGCACGCGAGGGTCAGGTGTTCCAATGATCTAGCTCGGAGCAATCAGGGCAGAGGACTTACCAAAATGATACTAATACCAAACTTACATAGTTCTCACTCTATGCCAGACACTGTAATTCGTTCCTCACTACAACCCCACAAGACAGATGCTATTATTGCCCCCACTTTACAGTTGGAGAAAATGAGCCTCAGTGTGCCAGAGCCAGGACTGGGATCTAGACCCCCAGGGACCAGCCCCAAGCCCTGTGCCCTTATGGGGCCCTCTATAAACACCTCTCTCTAGTAATCCATTCGCCTCCTTCCACCTGAGGGTTAGTCTTTCTCACCAACAGATCACTGGTTAAAGCAACTTCCCACTTCCCTGCAGAAAAGAAGGGGTACAGCTACCTTTTCACTCAGCAGCTTAGCATCACTCCAGCCGTCAAACTCCAAGACCACATCGTGGCCTCCAACAGATTCTGATTCCCTTAACCTCCACTGACACCCTCCTGTGAGCCAGGAACTGAGTTAATGCACTTACACGGGGTCTCACGCAATGCTCACGGTAGTGTGTGAATTATGTGTGCTCATTCTTATTTCTATTTTACATACGAGGAAATAAAGTCAGGGAGGTGAGGGATTCTCAGTCACACAGTTAAAACCTGACAGCCTCCGGAGCTCTCATCACCATATTCACTCATCCATCCATCCATCCATTCATTCATTTAGCAAATTCTTACTGAGCACCCAGTCTGTGCTAGGCACTCTTTAGGTGCTACGGACTTCACACTTAACAGGACAAACAAAACCCCTGTTTCCTGGTGCTTGCATTCTTCATCAGCTACAGGGAGGCCCCCAGCGACATACACCCAGTTCTTGTTTCTAGAAGGTTTATGAGAAGAGGCCACGTGTACTGAACAAGGAAAACAAGCTTTTCGCATATAGTGCCACATAGGAGATGATATTCCTGACCTTCCCCTGGAAGGTAGGGTACTGAGGTTGTGATGGGTAGAACTGTGCCCCCTCTCCTGCCCCCCAATAATATGTGAAATCCTAATCCCTGGATGGATATGACCTCATTTGGAAATACGTTCTTTGTGAATGTAATAAAGTTAAGATGAGGTCATACTGAAGTAGCGTGGGCCCCAATCCAATATGACTAGTGTCCTTATAAGAAGAGAAGACACACACTCACAGACACTTGCACACTCACACACAAGGGGAGAACGCCACATGACAACAGAGGCAGAGCCTGGAGTGCTGCACCTGGAAGCCAAGGAGCTCCAAGGGTTGCGGCCCCCTCCCCACCCCCCAGGGGTCGCAGGAGGCAAGGAAGGGCCTCCCCTCAGGTTTCAGAGGAAGCCCGGGCCTGCCGGCACCTGGATTTCAGATTTCCAGGCACCATAACTGCGAGGCGATGCATTTCGGTTGTTTTCAGCCGCTATGTGGTCCTTGGCTATGGCTGCCCTAGGAAACCGCTCTCCTAGTGCTATTTTTCATTTTGTTCCCGTTAGTGGGGGTGAACCCAGCTTATCCGCCCAGTGTTTCTCTCACGCCACCCCACAGTGGTCAGGGTCAGGGTCAGGACTATTACCGCAGCCATGCGCTGGCCCAAGGCCCACTGGACTGGCCACAGTGACATCAACCCCCAGCCATGGTCTCAGCCTCGCTGTCCTCTACCTCTCTGACCCAGCCCGTGGCTCCCAGTCAGGACGACAAAGGTGGATCCAGTTGGCAGAGGCAGGGCATGCAGCAGGCAGGTGTGTCTAGGCCCCTGCTCCTCACCTGCCAGCCCCAGCTCTGCCAGTCTCACTCGACGTTGCCAAAGCCCCATGTCATCAATGGGCTGCTCGTTGATTCCTGGAGAGGGGAGGCACAAAGGAGGGGCCAAGTCCAACCAGCTGTGTCCAGGTGGCAGACAGAGGCCATCAAGGTTGTGGGGAGTCACGCATGGCCCCATCTCACTCAACAGCCACCCCACAAAGTGACATGATACAGCTGCCGTCACGCCTGGTTCACTGGAGGGCTCCAGGTTCCGGGAGGCCGAATGCTGACTCACTTGCCTTAGTATGTTCTTGGTTTGGAAATGCACAAACTGCCAAATCTGAAAGCGGTGGCATGGCCTCGTCCCTCATTGTGAAGCTGTGGATGCATACGGACCTAGTGGCTTCTACCCTGCCACTCACACTTCAAATCTCCTGCAAGCCTCTCTCTAACCCCTTCCTCTGGGCTCCCACATGCAGATGTCCTATCCCTCAGAAGACAGCAAACGCTGTGCAGATGGGCTGCTCTGAACCGTCTGGCCCAGCACAGTGCCTTCCACAGTCAAAGGAAGCTGGGCATGTGGGGGCAAAGGGGCACATGCGTTCGGAGAAGTGGGTGATCCTTCTGGCTTGTCCGGCCCAGCTTAGGAGGGAGGGAAAGCAGCAGAGATTCCATTCAGAGAACCTGCCTGAGACTGGAGACAGCTCTTGGCTGGAACCTCCTCTGGGGTGGATATTTCAGAAATCACAGCAGGTGGGTGGGTGGCAGCCAGGGTGTGGAGAAAAGAAACCTCTGACATTGTTCACTAAGAGAATATCTGTCTTCCCCATGAACAGGTGCCGAGAAGTGAGGTGGGAAGGGAACGGTGGTAGAGAGAGGAGTACTGCGGTCATCGCGTGTGCCTGCTTTTCATCAGCCCCACCCCAGCCGCGTGGATCCTCCCTGCCCTCCTTCTTTCCCTCCTTCTCCAGTCATTCATTACTCAACGTGCCTTGAGCACCTTTCATGAGCAGTGCTCTGAGCTGAGTATTGTTCTAGGTGTTCAGGATGGACCCAGCAGTGAGAAAAGAGACAAAAAGCCCTACCTCTGTGGAATGTACGTTCTAGTGGATGCAGCCCTCGCCCTTTAACAACTCGCTTTTCCCCTTACCGCCCAAGCAGCCTTTGTAGCTACGATAACCTCCAACTGGAGAGTCTAAATCCCATTCACTCACTCCCAGCTGTCGATGAAGCATCTGCAGGGTGCTGGGCATCATCCCGGGCATCGGTCATGCGGCCAGCTTCCTGGGTGAATCGCCACCTAAGAGAATTACCCCTTCCCGGCCAGCCTACTCCATCTCACTCAGCACGGAGAGGCCGCAGGAAATGTGATTATTTGTGGATACTGGGTAGAGAATCCAAAGGAAGGTGGAAACAGCCAATATTAAGCCAACGTGTTTCACAAGTCAGAAAGCCACTGAGGCCTCCACTTTCCTGTGTTTCCACCTCCCAGCCCAGGCCCAGACCACCCTTTCGTGCCCATGGCCTCCCTGGCCCCCTATGGAGCCCAGAGGACCACAGTGGGAAGCGGAGCCCGCGCCGTTCCCCACGGCAGCCCCACACTCTGGCCTCCAGCTGCCCTTGCCAGCCCTCGCCAATTTAATTAACTCGGTCCGGACGCGCTGACTCACTCGTGGGCTCTGTGACCCGCCTGGTCACAGAGGACACCTCCTCAGACACAGTTCTATTTGAGGATGAAGCATCTCCTCTGGGCACAGACCAAGCCAGTGAGAGCTTTTCCGGGGGGCTGCGGCGGGAGGGGGGGCAGTGCTGCTTGGCGATGACTTAAGGCACAGGTTTCCCCAAAGGTGGGGGGTGCATCTCACTCAATCATTATCTGCCTGGAGGGCTGTAGGACTCTGTGGAAGCTCCTCTTCTTGGAGGAAGAAAATGTGTCTACCTTCCCAGATAAAAAGGGCTTAACACACACATCAACATGGGGCATATAGAGCCCAGGCAAAAGCAGCTACGCTTAGAATTCCCGAAGCTCCAGGCGGCAGTTGCCCCTCGGTCGAATGCCTGTGTTTATCTAACATGCTCTGCGTGCTTGTCAAAACACAGAAGAAGCTGAATATAATCCCGCATCCCAGCCTTGGAGGAGACTCAGTCTCCGTGCTCCATAACACCCCTGAGACAGGCATTCTTAGTCCCATTTTATGGATCAGGAAACCAAGGCTCAGAGACAACACCCACTTCCCCGGGAACTACGCTGCCTTGAAGAATTCAGTTGGTTAAAAATCACTGAGTTCTAGCACAGGTGGCTGGAGGGAAACCCAGAACAAAAGGGAAGCCCCAGTTCCCTTCCCTGGTTTGTGTCTACAAGACTCCAGGAGAGAAAAGGACTCAGCTTGCTGTGGTTGGCGCAAAACGGTATCAGTCCTGTGTCCTCTAACTCCAGCTCCTTGCAAGCCTCTGGGGCCAGTGGTTCAAGCCCCAGACACCCCCCTGCTCCTGGGGAGAAGGTCCTTAGTGCTTCCTTCACTGGGAGCCAGCATCTCTGTGTTAACCAGGCAGGTCCAACCTGCGGCCCAGGACGGCTTTGAATGAGGCCCAACACCAATTCTCAAAACGTCATGAGACTTTTTTTGTGACTTCTTTTTTCTTTTTCTGTCTTGTTTTGTTTTAATTTTATTTAGCTCATCAGCTAATGTTAGTGTTAGTGTGTTTTATGTGTGGCCCAAGACAATTCTTCTTCCCATGTGGCTCAGGGAAGCTGAAAGGTTGGACACCACTGGTTTAAACTGAAACAGAGGAATTTTCATTTTAATGATTTCTCCAGGTTTGTGCCACCTTGAAGGGGCTATTATTGAGGATACTGGACAAGAGGTTCCATGGAAAATAGGGCATGTATTTAGTTTAAAGTGCATTCAGATTTTCTTACAAAGCTGGAAGGGATCCATCCATCCATCCATCCATCCATCCATCCATCCATCCATCCGATATTTCCTGCTCAGTTAGCAGGTGTAGGGGGAACAATGAACTAGACACACACGGCATGTACCCTCAGAAGCTGTGAGTAATAATGACACTCTATACCAAGAGGCAAAACTAATCAGCTCCTCCCCTGACCCCCACCACCTCTGAGCAACAGGATCAGAGTGTAAGCTCCACCAGGGAGATAAACGCCCATCCTCCAGGCCCGGGCACGGGCTGGAGAAATGTGCGAAGGGGCTGCTGCCTTGGAAATTGGACCAGTTGGTGGCTCAACGGAGAAGAGGCTCCGTCTGAACTGTTTGCATGGAGTCCTTGACCTGAGTGCGGGCCTAATGGAGATACCCTGGAATGTAGGGCCACACAGAGCTAGATTTGAGTCCTGACCCCATCACTTATTAGCTAACCCCTCTGAGCCTTGGGTTCTTTATATGCAAATAGAGCCATGCCCACCTGAAAGAGTCGCTGGGCAGGTCCGTAAGCTGCCTCGGTGTCTGTGACATGCCCTGTGCAGGCAGCAGCATTTCCCATCCATACTGACGGCTGATGGGATCCAGGCTTCCGTACGGCGCCGAGTGCTTCACGTGAATTCTCACGTAGTTCTCTCACACATACACCACAGGAATGCATTCTGTCGCTACTTCATTTTACAGACGAGGAAACTAGGACTCAGGGGCCGTGGAACCAGCCCAGGGTTGCATAGGCGGTAAGAGGCCTCGCCGGGGTTCGAGCTGCAGCCCACTGGCCCCGGAGACGGTGTGAAGTAGGAACCCTGTCTCACAGCCTACACGCCCAGGCCCAGGGCCTGACTGCTCCTCACGCCCACAGGGCGTGACCCCAAATGGATGAGGAAAAATGAAGTCTGAGTGGGGCAATCTCCCCGCGGAGTGAGGCGGCTGCCCAGGCATCCAGGCCCCC
This sequence comes from Craseonycteris thonglongyai, assembly GCA_004027555.1. NCBI lineage: Eukaryota > Metazoa > Chordata > Mammalia > Chiroptera > Craseonycteridae > Craseonycteris > Craseonycteris thonglongyai. The sequence goes on from PVKE010002892.1 coordinate 52,231, forward strand.
AGCAGATTCCCAAGAGGCAGGGCCCCACTCCTGCTGCCTCTGAGCAGCCCAGGCCCCTGCTCTGCCCACCGGGTTTGCTCGGGCACGCGCCTGGGAGCGCGCGTGTGGGGGGCGACGTTATTCACAGCCACTGGCCAACAGTAAATAAGGCAGTGGGCCTTGATTCATGAGGTCTGACAGGAAATCTATACAATGTGGTGTCTATACTCCGCACGCTACGACGTGGCGAAATGAAGGAACAACAGAACAATTACGGGATCCTGGTGGATTCGGGGCATACTGCTCACACCTGGCAGGGCTTTGGCTCAGCCTGGCGGGGGCAACCTGCTGGGAGCAGCCGGACTGATGCGCCCCCTGGGCCTGGCCATGTAGCCGGCATCCCCCAGGGGCAGCAGCCCAGGGAGGTGCAGGACAGAGCCAGGCTGCCTGGGAAAGAGGGAGGAGCGGCACGGGGGCCGGCCCTCCCAGCTCTGCCCCCTCAGGCCAGCTCGCCCAGCACCTGCACCCTGGGCATCTTGAGGCCCAGCCCAGAAGAGTTCCTCTGGGCAAAGGCAGCCTCTACACTCCCATCCTCTGTGCCTCCTGGTGAGAACTCAGGGAACCGCGGCAACTTGCACACAGGAACTGCCTAATGAAACGATTGTGGGCAGAGTACCCGAAGGTCCCAATTCAAGCCACGACTCTACCCCTTCCCTGGCTCTCCCTGGTCCTACTCAAGTTGCCCTACCATGCCTTGTCTATAGGATAGTGTTCTAAAAGCACAAATCTGGGAGGTAGGAGAATATAACATGTGCCAGGCACCCTTCCATTCCTTTACACAAATTGATTGCATCCTAACAAGCCTCTGAGGTAGGTACTGTGATTAATCCCATTTTGTAGATGAGGAAACTGAGCCCACAGAAGTCACGACACACACCCGAATCACCTAGCTAATAAGTCCAGGCACCATGAAGTCCAGGCAGCCTAAGGCTCCTACCTATTATGTTTGTCATCACCCCGACTTATAAAATCACCCAATGGCTTCACATGGCACGGAGAATAAAATAACAACTTCCTACCATGACCAACGAGTTTTCACCTGGTCTGCCTCTGACCTCACTAACCTTTCTGTCCAAACTCCTTGGAAGGTGGCTGTGAGCTCTTTACTCTTCCTCTGACTATGAAATAGTCTAATTCCTGCCCTGCAGAATTCAGGCCGGCCCTGGGTTCATCAGCAGAATGAGGCAGAAGTGCTGACACCTGATTCCCAAGGCCAGATCAGCAGCAGCTTGGAACACTGGCTCTTAGAACCCAATCGCAATGCTGTGAGGTGGCCCACGCAGCCCTGTGCGGGGGTCCTGAGGCCCCTGGCTGACAGTCCCCTCTCCTGAGCATCGCCTTGCTAGACTTGTGAGACTCCAGCCTCACCTCCACCTAACGCCACGCAGAGCACAAGGGACAAACCAGCCTGCCCAAGCCCTGCCCACATTTCAGATTTGTGCTCACAATTCATGATTTTTATTGTTTTAAGACACTGGGCTTGGGGAGGGCGCGGTTACATAGGACTCAAATCCAGATCGCCTTTGAGCGCTGCATCGTGCCATCTCTCCACCCCTGAAAACCACTGCAGGTCTTTGCACGGGGCTTAGAATACCCCCGCAGCCGAGGCCCTGCCTGCCCTGCCTGCCCCGCTGCTTCTGGGACCGCCCTCCTCCTCCCTGGGCTCCCCCCATTTCTGTTCCTCTGAACGTCTAAAGATTCCGGGCCTTGCACTTGCTGTTCCCGCTACGTGGGCTGCTCTTGGCATGCCTGAGTCATTCTCACAATTGAGGCCTGAGGTCAAAAAATTCTGGGAGGCCTTCTCTGAACACCCTATCTAGAAAATTCTCCCACCACCCCCAGCCACTGTCTCTCCCCTACCCTGTTTATTTCCTTCATCGCGGTGCATTCCACTTTGTAACGATCACATTCGTTGGTTACTGCCTATCTCCCGGCTACACATCAGTGCCGCGAGGGTAGGAACTTGGCTGCCTAGTTCACTGCTGTGATCCCAGGACCTGGCTCCGTGCCTGGCACAAGGCAGGTAGGTGAGCCAGAGTACAGGGTCTGGCAGAAGTAACGCCATAACGTGAGAAGGCTGGCTTTCTCTCGCACAAGATGGGCAGTCGTTTGAACATTTCACCTAACATGTCATATTGTGCGCTTGAATGTGATATCGTTATGTTACAGAGTTACATGCTTATTATTCTGTAATGAAAGATTTGGTATAGATTACCAGCTCATAAAAAGGGGGCATTACTTCTGCTGGACCCTGTATTTTCTGAATGAATGATCCAGAAAGTTACTATTGATTGAGCTCTTTGCGCCAGGAAATATGCTAAGTGATGGCTATCCAACACCTCTGTGGCATGAACATGACTATTCTCATTTCGTAGATGAGAAAAATCAAAGTTCAGTGGACCAAATTCCAACCAGAACTCTGGCTCCACAGCCCACATGGTTAACCAGCCCATGCCCTGCACCAGTCTCTTCACTTGCCTCAGTTTCAGCGTCTGGATTAATGGGGTGATCTGATCACCTACTTCCCGGGGGCTGGGGACGGGGGAAGACGCAGTGCAAACATGTGCAGCGTGGCATGTGTCAGGTGAGGGGACACCTGGACTGTGGTCAGCAGTGCTTCCCTGGTCCTGGGCCGGCTTTGCCTGCTTAGGGCTCTCACCACCTCTGCTCACGGTGCTGCCTGTTCCCTGCTAGACGGGAGGGAGTGTTGTCTAGAGAGGCAGAGGGGGGAGAGCACTCGCAGCAGGGACGACCCCCGGGCCCTCTGGCCCATGGCGCCCACCTCTTCCTGTGAACTCTCATCATGCCACCTCAGTGGTCTCCAGTGGGGTCTTGTGTATTGGTGCCGTCACCCCACGTATGTCTCTAAGGCTGGCCAATATCTTATCCTTCTGTACCACCATTGCTACCTCTACCCCCTGTGCTGCCTGCCCCAACCAGCCAGGTGGTCTGAAGCTCCACTCCGGAGTTCCCGTCAGCCCAAGTCCAGGGTCAGACAGGCCAATGGCCTCATTAACTCCGCTCCCAGAGCCACTCCCTCCCACACCATCTCTGACAGGTATTTTTGCTGTTAGGTGAGACTGGGTTTGTCAAAGGGCCTCACAGAATTCTCATCCAAGGACATCCTCAGACATCCCCGTCTGTGACGTCCTGTCTTGTTCGGTTTGAAATGTTCTCATGTCCCTGTCTGTGTAAATACTACCAACTTGACCACCAGAACTAGGTTCAAATTCTGGCTCCCTGAGACCGTGGGTGGGTTTATTTACCTGCCAGAGCAGAAGTTAAGATCTCCGTCTAGGGGAAGCTGGGATGGCTCAGAGGGTTAAGTCCTTGCTTTGCAGCCCCAGAGACCAAGGATCGAATCCCGGCTCCGGCCCATGTGGACCCATATGCTGAGCTGGGGTGTGCCCCCAGTTCAGTTCTTGCCGGGGCCCCTATGCGGAAGCTCCCGGCCCAGTTCCTGCCCTGCGCAGCCCTGCGCCCACCTGTGGAGTGAAACTATATGGAAAACGAATGCTGTCAACTATGGAGACTGCTCTGGGCCCTCCCCCTTCTCTCTGTCTCTCTCTGTCAAAAAAACAATAAAATAAATCTTTAAAAAAAAAAAGATCTCCATGTAGCCAGGTGACTTTCACAGATGAAATGACTCCTAAAGAACTAACACTTAGGCTTGGCCTGACCATGGAGACCAGCAGCATTTCAAGCCAGCTCGCTCTTGAGAGAAATGCTGGCCCCCAGGGCCTGGGAACAAGGGCCCTGGTGGTGTCAGGAAAGCCCGATGGGACCCGGCAGGTGTCAGGGGGCAGGAGGCCACAGGGAGTGATAGTGGCCATCGGAGGCCTGGCCAAAGGGGCGTGAATGTGGAGGGATTTCTGAAAGAGGTTAGAACGGGGTGGCTGCAGAGGAGGCAGCACCACACAAGGCCCCTGGGCAGGGAGCCAGTGAACAAAGAACTGAGATGGTGTCTACACAGGGTGAGCACCCTGTAGGCGTCTTCTTGGAGAGACACCAGGTCTCAGGACCCAGAAGGGTGGGGCACCCAGTCCCCGAAGGGACAGAGAAGGGAAATTGCAGAACAGGAGCTGGAGCACTCGGGTTAGAGTGGAGTCCGGGGCAACCCTGTCTTGATTCACCCAGTAGACAGAGACCTGGGTGCAGGCTGGGCCAAGGCTGCGGACATCACGTGCCCGCTCTCAGGCCCTGAGAGGGAGGGTCATAGCATGTGAGGAAAGTGAGGCTCCGAGAGGACAGATGATTCAATTCAGTGCCCAACAGAGCACCAACACTCTAACAGGTCCAGTGCCCACGCGTGTGTTATTTCCATCACCTCCAAGCCAGTGGGCCTCACCCAAGACAGTTTCCCAGCCTGCTGCTCAGCGCCTCGTTCACCACCCAGACTCATTGTCTCTGAGGATGTGTCAACCCGGCCGAGCAGAAAATCCACTCTGGAAAGAAGGGAGTCTTTGTCTTTAGCCTTTGACGATCGGAACCATCCCCACTAAATAAAGCTGTTCACTGGATGGACAGGCAGGAGGGAAAGGCGGGGAAGGAGAAGAACACAGCCTACTTGCTCACACCTTGTTTCAGGTCGTGGTCACCGCAATGCTACCAGTAGGGGTGGCTGTCCCTGTTTAGCAGCAAAGGCCACAGAGCCCAGAGAGGTTTAGGGCCATGTGCCCAAAGTCTCACAAGCTTGTTAACGTGGAGCCAAGGAGCCAAGCCCTAGGCTTTAGACTTAGAACTTGCTGGCTCTTTCTACGAGTATGCCACTGAAAGCAATGAGCAAAAATGAAATCTAGAGCTAGAGAAGGAATTGTCAGGAGCCCAGGCGGTGGCAGGGGTAGGGGTGGGGACAGGGAAGCCTTACCTCTGTCCATCTACTGACCCGGCCCTTCCCCATGCCTCCTCCCTGCAGTCACTCGCAGGGCTGATATCTGAGGCCACATCCCTGTCCGTCCCTGGGCAGCGGAACCAGATTCCTTCCAGGTTGTGTAGGAAGGACGCTCTCCTTGGGGGAATGGCTACTCTCTGGACCCTACCGTCCTTTCTGTGCCTCCTGGGCACCCCCCACCCCAACCCATTGTTATCAGTCAGTACACAGTAATTAGAGATGTGGCATGCCTGATAAAGATTGCTGCCTGCCCCGAGAGGCAACTGCCCCCTCCAACGTGTCTAATTAAAGTCCTGATTGATAAGATGGAGAAATCCCACCCGGATGGATGTGTGCCGACCTGTCCCCTCCTCTAAGTACTCAGCCTCTTCATTATGGTTGAGAGGGAGACAGATAGAAAGGACCCCAGGACATGCTCCTACAAACCAATCCATACGTCCTTCTGTGCGACGGGATGGGGCACACAGCACAGCCTTTTGAACTGTGCCTGGGGCCACAGTGGCAGGCGTGCAGCTGGGAGCAGCCCTTGCCCCAGCCCGGGTCTGCTCAGGGCAAGCTGGGCCCCGCGCCCGATGGGCCAGAGGACCGCGCAGCCCGCTTTCTGCACACCGTGAGCAGCGGGATGCCGAGGCTCCTTGCAGAATGCATGCAGGTCCACACAGCCGGGCCTGTCCCCACACTATGCACAACCACACGTCCTTCCGCAGCCTAAAGCCAGGTGGGTGTGAACGTGTACATATGAAGTGGAGCCCGGAGGCCACATGCCCCTTCCCTGTGGTACAGGTGGCAGGGAAGAGAGATAATGGGACCGTAACATCCAGCCGTTGTGAGCACTGCTCGCCTGCCAGCACTCTACTAAGCTCGCTGGTTACCTCATGTCATCCTTGAAACCCACGCAGGTAGGTGCTATAATGTCCCTCTGTCAGAGGTGGGAAGAGCGAGGTGTGGGAGTGGGAGGTCACTTGCTAAGGTCAAAGAGCTGCGACTGGATGTCAGAGTCCATGCTGATCAATAGCCGTGGAGCTGAGCACCTGCACCCAACGACTGTGCCATCCTTGGGCACACAAGTGTGATTCCAAAGAATTTTTAAGGGCCTAGTAGGATGCATAATAAACTCATGATACTTGTCGCTGAGGAGTGGGGGGGAGGGGGCAAATGATGCAACTGGGGGATGGACACCCAGGAGCCTTTAACTTACCTGCAACCTTAATTCTATCATTAAGATGTGAAACGTGCCTAACAACATGTTAACAGGTTTCACTTTGGGATGGCAGAAAAATATTATTTTCTATATTATTTTCTTACATTAAAAAAACAAACAAGCAAATACCTATTCCCCAAAGGAAAACATAATAGTCCATACTTTTCTCGTCCAAAGTTGGGGAGAATGCGTGTTCTTACCAATGCCGTGAATTGTCCTCCCAGCTCTGCTCAGTGCTGTCTGTCTGGGGTTGAGATGCGCCCCCTGGCTATGGGAACACGCAGGAGCCATCACTGATGAGTGACAGATGACTAGGGGTACCAATACCTCGTCCTGGGGACAGCCAGGCTGGGCTGTGGGCTGACAGGCCAGCACTGCCCCCTCCAGCAGCCAGGGCCAGGGTGCTCTGCTCATGTCCACCCCGAGCCGGAGCCAGGACCTGGGTTTGATGAAATGACACACCGCTGTCCCAGCTAATAAATAGAAGTAATTTGATTAGCTTTCTCTAACTGGTGATAAGATCCTGACAAATGCTTTTTAATGCGTTTCTGGAGCAGGCTGAAATTGTTTCATTCCAAGAGTAGGGCCCCTGGGGAGTCGCCTTGAAGCTCCTTTAGTGAGAGGTAAAAATATGCCAATCATTAATGAGGGGAGAATTACGGAGGCTCTAATACAATCAGAAAGAGGTGCCCTGAGGCAACTCGGGAATACAACCTGCCCTTAAATCAGAGAGAGGCGGCTGGAGGCAGGAAGGAGGAGACAACACAAGCAGGAAAGCAGAAGCCTCAGGCTCCACAGGGCAAATGGCCCGGGCCCTGTGGCTGTTGTCCCCAGGAGACACTATGTCACTAGGGACTCCTACTCCAGCAGCAAGCAGGAGATGCAGGGAGGGGTCAAAATGAGGCTGTGTTCATTGAAGTGTCCTTTGGGTCCAGTCCCCCTCAGAGCAATGACCAGGATCTCCTAAGTTCCTAGAAAAGTCAGTGCCTCCTTCCTAGGGCAGCTGCGGGAACTAGAATTTTGAAAAGTACTTTTCCAGAGCAAAGAGAAAGATCATTTCTAATGGAAAGAACTCCAGGTGATGGAGCTTCCAGGAAAGATGGGGTCCCTACCCCCACCCCAACACCCACCCCTAGAAAGTTCTACGGATTCCGCCCACTGTACCATGGAAGGCGAGAGGAGCATGGGGTGTGAGTGGACCAGTCTTTTCTGGGAAGGCCCTTGGTCAAGAGGCAGGGGTTGGAAAGAACAGGAGCGTCTACTGTTGTGTGCTCTTTCTACCCACAGGGGTGCCCACAAACCCTCTCGTATTCTTGAGACAACAGGACAGCTCAGGGAGACTGAGTCCACGGGCAATGTCCTCAGCCTGCTCCAATCAGATGCCACATCAGCCTGCGGTGGCTGGGCCGGGCAGCCTCCGCCCCAGCCACGTCTGTGCCACCGCCACGAGCTTCGGCACCTCCTGGACACCTTGGTCCGCGTCCGGAGAGGGTGCCCGTCTTAGACGCTCACTGGCTTGTCCCCTCTCCTCGCTCACTTCTCGTTTGCTCCTTTCTCCCTCAGGGGCTTTGCTGTGTGCTCCCTGTGCCCGGAATGCTCGTCTGCAGGCTCCTCCCGGCCCCTCTCCCTCAGCCCCTTTAGGGAGAGCGGACGGAGGGCTCTCTGCTCCTCCACTACTTCTCCCGGCACTTGCCTACTTCCTACACTTCTTAGCCTGGTTTGGGGGTGGGGGGAGTTTGTCCGCCTCTTTACTCCCTCTGCCCTTCCCCCGCCCCAATGTAAGATCCACGAGGGCAGGGACAGCTGGCTGTCTTGTTCATGCTGTACCCTGTACCCAGAACATGCTAGAACCTATGTGGGGGTGACTGGAGAGTGAGGCGCCCTTGGGGCAGGCTCATCCGGGAGGAGCTGAGCTCTGGCAGCGGCCTACACGAGCCATCGAGCCATCGGGCCATCCTCCCCCCACCGCCACTCTGGCCCTGGGCAAGCTGCAGCCCAGGCTGCAGGTGTCTGTCCAGGACCGCGGAAAGCAGGAGGGAGGTGCTACCTCTGACGTGGGTGGCACCATGGGAGGAGGGCAGGAGGCAGTGGGCCCACGAGCCGAGGTGAAAGGGTCAGTAGAGGTCCAAGGACCACAGAGAGGAAGGTGCAAGGGGTCCAGAGGGGCTCGGGGCCTTTCTGCCCCGCCAGCTGAGACCGAGGGTCTGCCGCCCAGTCTCCACTCACCCACGGAAGCCGGTGCTCAGGAAGCCAGCCGGGCTGTGGATAGAGAACCTGGGCCAGCACTGCCGCCAAGACCTGGTCTTGAGCCCCTGCCAGCGCCCTCCCCTCCCGGGGCCTCTGTCTCTTCGGCTAAAGCACAAGAGGAGTGCAGGAAAGGACCTCTGAGGGTCCCCAGCGCTGTCACCCCACGATTCCTGGAGCGTGTGGTGCACAGCCTGGGTCTGCCCAGCTCCCTGTCGACTAACTGGAGTAGCAATCTTTCTGACCCGTCTTTCCCACGATGGGAGGCAGCCACAGGATGAGACAGTGTGAGAATAGAGCACCAGCTCTGGGGCCAGACTGCCTGGGTTTATATCTGAGCGCTGCCCATTCCTTGCTGTTCAACCCCAGACAAATGAGTTAACCTCTCTGTGCCCGGTTTTCCTTTTTTTGTAAAATGAGTTAATACCTATTGCATGGGATGGTTGTGAAGATTAAATGAGACTGTATTACCTGTATCGGCCAAGTGCTTCGCACACAACACATGATGAGCACCTAATAAATGGTGGTGGTTGCTATCATTAACTTGTGACACCGCAGATGAGAGCCGGCAGAACCAGGACAAGGACTTCCTGGTGGAGAGGTCAAGGCCCAGACTAGGAATCTGCCGCACAAACATAAAGCAAAGGGGAAGAAGTGGGCACAGGCAGAGCATGAGCTAACGGAACCAGCCAGCCAGCCAGCACTGACGGAGCGCTGCTGGGTCCCAGACACAAGGAAGGCTACGAAAAGCAGCAGTGGCACCTGTTGGCTTCTTCACTCTTCCCCTAACTGTAAACTCTGTGAAAGCAAAGGCTGTGTCTGTCTTCTTGGCCACTGGAGCCACAGTGCCCAGCACATAGTAGGTCCTTCATAAATGCGGGAATAAACAGCAGAGACGCATCAAAGTGTACTGGCCCCTGGGCCCCTACAGCTTCTTTTCATACCCCACCTACAGCACTTTCTGTACCGCTCAAAGGTTTGCGGGCTCACTGCTGGCCTTCCCCACTAGGACTGAGTAAGCAGGCACAGCACCTGCTACAACGGGGTCCAGAGATTTGGTGGGTGGACAGAAGGACAGTCAGAGGGGAGCAGAACTGCCACAGGAGTGGTGCAGACCTATAATAGGTAAGATGGACAGGAGACAGGGAGATCATCCTGGTGGCTGGGTCATCAGGAAAGGCTCGCAGAAGAGACAGGGCCCCAAGGGCATCAGAAGAGGGAGGGGAGCAATCCAGGTCGATTCAGTGCAAAGCAAGTTGTCAAGCAGATGGGCCAGGACCCAGCATCCTGCAGAAGTGATTGCATAGGGAACTGGGCTGCTGGCTCCATCAGAGAGGGGCCTGCCAGTCCCCGGGTATCCCCAAGAGGAGGCACCTGGTTGGCTCCAACCCCGAGCCTGACCGAGGCTCAGAGAAAGCAGCACGGCTCCAGGGCTTTGAGGACAGGCAGCCTCCACACCCACACGGTCCCGCGGCCCCGGGGTTCTTTGTCCCTGCTGTGGGTCAGCTAGAACTCTTAGGGAGAAGGAAAGTTCTGCAACCCCAGCTCCTCCCAGTGCTAGCCATTGGGTGCCCAAGCGTTTCGGGTTCCCCGACCCGGCAGCCCCCTTCGGTGAGGAAGTCACAGCCCCGCAGTGATTTGCCTGGCCTGGCACGGCCTGAGTCTGGGCCGTAGCTGGACCTGCTCTGAAGATGGGAAGCAATGTTGGCACCGGAATGGGGAATGTCTTGTGGGCTGGGAAGCCAGCTCCCCTCCTCCCAAGCAGATCCTTTGTGGGGGTGGGGGGCAGCCAGCAGGGGCTGCCTTGCTGCAAATGACTCCCTTTGTCATTCTGTTTTGTTATGATTAAAAATGCATGTCGCAGGCGAGGCCCTGGAGTGGAACCCAGTTGAAAATTGAATCATTAATATTCCCCCTCCAGCTGATGCCCTGGCACTTCCCAGGCGGCTGTGAGCGGAGGAATGCAACAGTTTTGGAGTCAGAGCAAGACAGGGAAGACTGAGGGGTACACAAGGCACCCCGCTCAGAGCCCCTCCCTGCAGATGGGAACAGGTGTCAGGCAAAGCCTCAGCCCCCAGAATTTCCTCTGGTTTCTGAGGCTCTGTTTATGGAACTGAAAAGGAAACCAAGCTCTTCCCAGCTGGAAGTGAGGGTTGCTGCCCCGCCCCTGTGACCTGCCCCACCCCTGCTGGCCCCACCTGCCCCCTCTCACTGCCCCTGCCCCAGCTCTGGCCTCCCCACTCTTCCTTCTGCTCTGTTTTCTGCTGTCTACTGCTCTTCAGAGGTTGATTATTCTCGTTTCTCTGATTTTTCTTATTCGTAGCTAACTTTTACATAGCACTTTCTGCCTGCCAGGCACTATTTTATTTAGGTCTTCATGTTTATGAGCTTATGACAACCCCAAAGGGCAAGTTCTATAACTGCCCCCATTCTACAGATAAAGAAAATAAGGCACAGAATGGTTTGGCAACTTGCCCAAGGTCACACAGCTAGTAAGTGGCTCCAGAGTTGGTGCTCTTACACTTGGGCTGTTGGTCCAACACGGGAGCCACTAGCACCCGTAGCCATGGAGCCCTTGCAGTGTGGCTCACCTGGACTGAGAAGTGCTGTGAGTATAAAACGCACACCACAGTTCAAAGACTGCATACCAGGAACAGAATGTACCCCATCACAGTCATAATTTTTATACTGACTACATGCTGACATGGCAATGTTTTGATATAGGGGGTTAAATAAAATACATGATTACAGTTCATTTTACCTGTTTCTTTTGGCTTGTAAAGCATATGGCAACAAGAAAATTTTGAATTACCCAAGCGGCTCCCATTTGCGGCTTGTAATGCACTTCCACGGGCACGACTCTAGCCCACAGACCCTTCCTGAGGTCCCTCCCAGCCACTCAGGCTGAATGAAGCTTAACTGTCACCTCCTCAGCGAGGTCTTCACATCCCAGAGAGCGACCACCCCGTCGTCCTCTTGCTTCTCCCACGAGGCACACACTAGATGTTCCATGGGTACGTGTTGTAGAATGACCTGAGGTTGTGGGAGGCGAGGAGGTGGGAGGGGACTTTGTGGCTTTCCTGACTCTAAAGTTAAGGTGAGAGGCAAAGACCAAAGCCACAATGCCCCAAGGAAGTGACCCTTGAGAGGGCCAATCTCTGACTCACAGTGGGAGAAATGGGTCCAGGAGTGTACCAGGGGGCAACCCTGGCCAGCAGCCTACTCAGCTTCATTTTAGGGACACCCTCAGCCACCCCTGTGATCCCTGCATACTTGGAGGGGTCTCTGAGTTGTCACCTATATTCTGCCCACAGAGGTGTAAGGCAGCTCTTCGGGTCATTCCAACTGGCAACTCTGCCACGTGCCCAGGTAGGATGACAGTCAAGGTCTAGGAGGTTGTGGGGCGGGAGCTCTCGGGAAGACAGAGCCCTGAGCCTTAGATTTCTCTAGGCCTCAGCCCCACGGTCCCCCTTGCACCATGGAAAGTGTGGACTCCTCGAAACTCAGGTGGCAACTGCAGGGGGCTGGTGAGCATGTCACTCACCAGGGTGGGAAGTGGGCTCAAGCCGGCTGGTGTGAGGGGAGTGAAGTGCACTATTCATTGGCTCTTCCGCTTTCCCATCCCTTTGCCCCAGACCCTCACTGGGCCCCACCCTCAGGTCTGCTCAGCCCCCTCCCCCTCCTTCCCTTCCTCATCCCCCTCCCCAAGGACAAGCAAAGTTATTACAATAATGAATTAGCCGGCCCGCTTGCTGCCGCCACTGGCGAAGACAATTATCCCCCCGCACATCCCTAGCTGCTGCCGCTCCCTCATAAAGACAGGCTTTGGGGGCCGCTTTGTGCTTTGATTGGAAATGAAGAGATTGCTAATTAGGGAACACCTGCTGAGAGCCGGGCTGACAGGAACAGCGGCCGGAGCGGCCACGGAGGGCGGGGCTGCGTGTGCCCACGAGGCAGGAGGGAGGGCCGCCCAGCGCCACATGGGCACCCCTCTGATTGGAGCTCCCTGTGCCCCCATCTCGAAGCCATAAACAAAGCGCAGGCATTTTATGGAGTTTTTCACCTTTGAAAGGATGCGCATGTGTTTACGGGCGGCTGTAATTCCGCCTGTGTTTGCACAGGCCGGTGCCTGGCGATGTGCACAGCTGTTTCTGGCCACACCAAGCCACCAGCGCCCTGCAGAGGGACAGGCTGGGAACTGGCACACAGAGGTGGCCTCTGGTTCAGGGACCGCCTAGTGGCCATGACCGTCAGGGACAGGAGGGCAAAGGGGAAGTAGATCTGAGATTGGCTTGACAGTTCTTGGGCCCAGAACCCACCCCCTTTTCCCCGCTCCTTCCTGGGCCCTGGGAAAACAAGCTCATGGGTGGCCCATTTGCCAGAATGAAAATCCAGTTTTGCACTGGAATTGGGGAGTGAGGGGGAGGCCAAACAGATCCCCAGCCGCTTTGGGCTGAGTATGGCCATAATGTACAGGCAGGGGAACCCCCAGATCTCGGTCTCCCATCATAGCCCACGCTGAGGGCCCAGCTGCCTTCACAACACGACTTCTCAGCCATCGCTCCTCTCTGCACTGGATTCACAAAAGTGTACCGAGCAACTACTGCGTGCACTAAGGATTACACACACACATGCATGCGCATTCTTTTGAAAATTTGCAACACAGTTCCTCGCTCAAGAGATCTCAGCCCGGTGGGAAGACAGATCCCTAGTGTAGCTCTGGGGGTCCTGGGGGGTCCAGAGTACATGGGTGGGTCAAGGCTGGAGAGATGACTTCTTTAAGAGCAGGTATGAACGGGGCCTTTTCTGAGGAGGGTGTGAGCCAGGACACAGGGGTGTGACCCAGTGTGCCCCTTGATCAGGAAAATGGGAGTGTTTTTGTATAAGCTAGAGCAGGAGACTCAAGGGCAGGAGGGAGGTGAGGGTGAGTGCGGAGCACAGATGTGCTAGGGGCCAAGTGGGGGCCTGGCCACGGAGGAAGGGTGGCATTTGCACACCCACACCCTTTTTAAGGCTGCCTGCTGCATTTTGCACGGATTGAGGGGCGGGAGCAGGGGAGGTGTTGCCTGGAAGATGGTGCTGGACCTGGCTCAGGGGTTGAAGTGGCCTCCCATCCAGCACACCTCACTCCTGGGCCAATTCTAGATGCTTCCTATCCCCTTCCATCTTCTACACATTCAGTTTCTGAAACACGTGAGTGCAGTTGCCCACAAAATGGAGCATTTGCAAAAATGCACAAAAAGTATCCCAGTACCCTTCCACTCACCCCGGAGGAGAAGAGTTCTGTATAGGCAGGAACACGGGACCGACAGTGCTCTGACCACTGGCCTCAGTGTTCCCAGCCATAGAATGGGGAAGTAACCCCTACTTGTCTGGGGTCTCCTGCCACTCTGATATTCTGTCATTCTACTAAGTGTTGCATCGTGTTGAGCTACAGTGCAAAAAGCAGTTAAAATTTTAGGTGTTACCAAAATAAATCCTCACATATGAAGGCTGTCCAGGAAGTATCCGGCCATGTAACCATTGTCATTATATCGACAATGGCTGGATTTTTTTCTGGACAGCCCTCGTATATATGGTCAAATAGTTTTCAACAAGAGTGCCAAGACCATTCAATAGGGGAATAAAAATATTTTCAACAAATGGTATTGAGGAAACTGGATATATTTACATGAAAAAAATGAAGTTGGACCTTTCCCTAACATTATATACAAAAAATTATCTCAAAATGCGTCAAAGACCTAAATGTAAGATCTAAACCTATAAAACTCTTAGAAGAAAACATAGGGCAAAGCTTCATGACATTAGATTTGACAACGATTTCTTAAATATGACACAAAGGCACAGACCATGAGAGGAACAAAAGGCAAATTGGGAGCTCATAAAAATTAAAATCTTGTGTGTATTGAAGTACACATCAACAGAGTGAGTGAAAAGACAACCTACAGGGGAAGCCAGGATGGTTCAGCGGGCTAAGTGCTCGTTTTGCAGCCCCAGGGTCAGAGGATCGAATCCTGGCCCCGGGGCCCATGTGGATCCATATGCTGACTGGGTATGCTTCCCATGTGGGAGGCCCTCAGTTTGGTTCCAGCTGGGACAAGCTTTCCATGTGGAAAGCTCCTGGTTCAGCCTCCAGCTTGTGAGGGCCTCCTATTCAGGAGGCCCCCAGCCCAGCTCCTGCCCTGTGCAGCCCCGCGCCCACCAGTGTAGAATGAAACCATGTCAAAAATTGATGACATACAACTATGGAGACTGCTCTGGGCCCTCCCCAGTCTGTCTGTCTCCCTCAGTCTTTGTCTCTCTCTCTGTCAAAAACAATAAAATAAATCTTTAAAATAAAGAAAAAGAAAAAGAAAAGGCAACCTACAGAATGAGGGAAACTGTTTGCACACTACATATCTGATAAGGGATTAATATCCAATATATATGGAGAACTCCTAAAACTCACCAAAAACAATATTAACAACCTGATTTAAAAATGGGCAAAATAGATGAATAGATATTTCTCCAAAGATATATGAATGATCAATAAGCATGTGAAAAGATGCTCAACAGCACTAATCATTAGGAAAATGAAAATAAAAACCTCAATGAGAGACCACCTCACATCCATTATGATGGCTTCTATCAAAAAAAAGGAACAGAAAATAAGTGATGGAGGGGAAGCTGGGAAGGCTCAGTGGGTTAAGCGCTCGCTTTGCAGCTCTGGAGCCTGAGGATCGACTCCCGGCCCCAACCTAGGCGGACCCATGTGCTGAGCTGGGTTGTGCCCGGAGTTCAGTTCTTGCCGGGACCTATGTGGGAGACTCCGGGCCCAGTTCCTGCCCTGTGTAGCCCTGTGCCCACCTGTGGAGTGAAACTATATGGAAAACTAACGCTCAACTATGGAGACTGCTCTGGGCCCTCCCCATCCTCTCTGTCTCTCTCTGTCAAAAAAACAACAACAATAAAAATAAATCTTTAAAATGTGTTTATTCATAGAACAGTTTTAGAGCAATAAATATTGACATTTTAAAGGGTTATCTCTGAATGGTGAAATTGCAAGTAACTATTTTCTTTAAAAAAAAGAAAGTAAGTGATGGAAAGAGGGCTGACTGGGTGGTGAACACGTAATGCAACACATAGATGATGCATTGTAGAACTGTCTGGAATCTATGTGCACCTAGAACCTATGTAATTTTTTCTAACCAATGTCACCCCCAATAAATTTAACAACAACAACTACAAAAAGACAGAAAATAAATGCTGGCAAGTAGGTGAAAAAAAAGGAATCTCTGTGCTCTTGGTGAGAATGTAATATGGGACAGCCACTGTGGAAAATAGTAAGGTAGTTCCTCAAAATATAATAGAATTACCATATGATCCAGCAATTCCACTTCTAGGTATATACCCAAAAGAACTGAAAGCAGAATCTCAAAGAGATATTTGTACACCCTTGTTCATAGCAGTATTATTCACAATAGGTGACATGGAAAAGTAACCCAAACATCCATTGGCAGATTCATAGATAAACAAAATGTGGTCCATACCTACAATGAATGTTATTCAGCCATAAAAAGAAGACAATTTTGACACATGCTACAACACGCACAAACCTTGAGGACATTATGCTAAGTTAAATAAAGCCAATATGAAAAATGGTTCCACGTATGATCCCACTTACCGGTATATGTGGTGCTTAGAGCAGTCAAATTCATAGAGACAGACAGTAGAGCCATGATTGCCAGGAGCTGAGGGGTAGGGGCACTCGGGGATGAGGTTTTATTGTTTAATGGCTAGAAAGTCTCAGTTTTAGAAGAGGAGAAAAGTTCTAGAGATGCATGGTGGTGATGGTTACAAGCTGTACACATAAAAAATGGTTCAGATGATAAATTTTAAGGAAGCTGAAATGGCTCAGTGGGTTGAGTGCTTGCTTTGAGCCCTGGAGCTGGAGATCGGGTCCTGGCC
The DNA here is from genome assembly GCA_004027555.1 of Craseonycteris thonglongyai. Lineage (NCBI taxonomy): Eukaryota > Metazoa > Chordata > Mammalia > Chiroptera > Craseonycteridae > Craseonycteris > Craseonycteris thonglongyai. The sequence goes on from PVKE010002892.1 coordinate 68,553, forward strand.
CCGGCCCATGAGGACCCATGTGCTGAACTGGAGTGTGCTTCCCATGCAGGAGGCCCCCAGTTCGGTTCTTGCTCCCTGTTCCGGCCCCGGCTCGAGGGGGCGTGCCTCCCATGTGGGAGGTTCCTGGTCTGGTTCCTGCCCTGTGTGACCCCCATCAGTCGAAAACTGGTGATGTACAACTGTGGAGATTGCTCTGGGCCCACCCCTTCTCTCTGTCTCTCTCTGTCTCTGTCTGTCTCTGTCCAAAACAATAAAGTACATCTTAAAAAAAAAAATTATGTCATGTGTGTTTTACCACAATTAAAAAAAAGGAAAAACCTGACTAACAAAATAAGACTGCAACATAAACTGTCTATCACTTAATTTTAAAAATGCTTTTTAAATTTTTAAAATTTTTAAATTTTAAAAATATTTTTAAATATATAATATATACTTGTGAGTCAAATGTTAAAATGTATATGAAAGTATACCAAGAAAAGTTAGAAAGAGATCTGGTACAAACCCCAGGGCTGCCCCTCAGCAGCTGTGTGGCCTGGGGCAAATCACTGAACTCCTCTGGGCCTCAGTTTTCATCTGTAAAATGGGGCAACAACAGCACCTAGTTCCTAGGGTTGCTGAGTATGAGGGGGAACAAAGGGGATGGAGTTACCAGCACAGTGCTGGCTTCATCGTGTGTGTTCACTAAGGGGACGGCCTCTCCCCTTCCCCTTCCTCCTCCTCCTCCCCCCCCCCCATCATCATCACCACAGCTGTACTTTCCCATGGAGTCAGGTTGGAAAGCCCGTACCTCGCCAGTGTCAGTACCCTGTCACTAGAATTTACAAGCATCTCTGTTTTCAGAGCCACCTGTATGACTTTCCCCTCTGATTCATGGGAGAATAGAGCTCTCCCGAATTTCCAGACCTGTCAGAGAGAAACAGAAAAGCCGGCAAAGCTTCCCCCTCACTCGGGGCTCCTGTCCCCAATGGGACAAGCGGGTGGCCACAGACGCAGGAGACACGAGCCTCTTGGCTGAGAAGCCTTTGCCAAGTGCTGGCACTGGGCAACGAGAGCCGCTGGTACTGAAGGACAGTGGGCCCTCTGCCCACCAACCGGGATGGGCCCCTGAGAGAGGCAGAAGCCCGGGCCCCCCAGCTGCTGAAGGCACAGCTGTGAGGTCACCCAGCCCAGGCCTGGGCTCCCCCAGCCCCAGCAGCTGCCAAAAGTTGGGATGGGTCCTGGGGTCCAGGCTGGTTCTGGGCCCCAGTGTGGCGGCTCCAGCAGATGGTCGCCTGTGGGCCCAGGGCCCTCCCCACACCCAGGGAAACAAGCGTGCCAGGCGCTGGGAAAGCAGGGCAGCCTTACGGAAGTGTCGTGGGGGCCTGGAGGAGAGGAGCAGGAAACCCTGTGGCATCACACATCCCCCAAAGCACACCTCGTTCCTACCTGCTTCCACAGCCAAATTCCGGCGTCAGCTCGGTTCTAGCTGAGACTCAGCACACCCTTCACCCTAACGTGTCTGCGTCCGTGAAAACCCCACAGCACTCATTGTCCCCGAGCTCTGGCCACCTAGCCCGGGGGAGCCCAGAACTCCTGAGTATGCCCTGCGCTCCGGCTCCTCCTGCCTCATCCCACTTAATCCTCACAACGCCCCCAGGAGACTGCCCTTCATCCTCCTCTTCACACGGTGAGAAAGCTGAGCCCAAAGAGGCCGGTTCTTGTGCCTAAGTCCACAAGCGAAGGAGACGCAGAACCAGAACCTGAGCCCGGGTTTGCCCTCGTCCAGAGCTGTGATTCCTGTGCTGGCCCTGGGCCAGTCAGCATGTGTGGGGACCTTCAGGGACGTCCCTGGGTCTTGAAGTTTCCTTTTAGTTTTGACAGTGCAGAGCACAGAGTGGGTGCTGAGGACACACGTGGCGGCGGGCATTCTGTGTGGGCATGGGAGGAAGTGCTGAGCCGTGGGCACACGAGCGTGAATGCAGGTACCCGTGAGCACAGTCGTGAACAGGTGTGCTCTGGGTGCGTGGAGCGCTTGTGGGCATCTCTGATGGACCGCAGACATGGAGAATGGGCTACTTCACTCTTAGACTTTATATCAGTAGGACAACTTCAGGGCGGAGGCATCTAAAGTAACATGGAGATGTGGCTGGGAATGGGGCTGGGGAAGCGGGCACGATGGATGCGCAGTACAGGTGGGTAGAGGAGAGGAGGGCAGAGGAGCTGGCGTAGGGAGACGCATCAAGCCCTCCGGGACGGGATGAGCTTGGCCACGGGGACTCACTGGGCCAGCAAGCCTTCAGGGACCTGACCCCGGCGTACACACGCCCTGCTGGCTTAGCTCTGAGATAACGTGACATAGGGGGCACCAGGCTTGAGTTCGAATGCCATCTTCACCATTTCGCAGGTCAGCGAGGCCCTCCGGCAGGCTGATGTGAGGGCCGCTGATCCTTCCGCTACAAATTGGGGATGCCATGCCCTGTAGAGTTTTCCGGGGCCATCAGATGCAGCAACACACACAAGCCTGGCCCTGTGCTCCAAGCACGGTCCTTCAGCACACACGTTTCCGTCCCTGGGGTACGTGCTGTCGTTACACACATCCCTTGGGGTTCCCAGACAGGCTACAACCAAGCACAAACATGCCGCGACTCCCTCCCTCCTTGCTCCCCCTCTAAGTTCAAACTCCAAAAACATAACACCTGATCTTCCTGCAGTGTCTCCACGCAGAGCCAGGCCCATGGCCCCTTGTAATAAACGCTGCTTGGGAACAGGACATGCCTACATACCCTACCCTGGCTTTTGGTGAAACGCAAACCAAAGGCCAAGAGTTCTCCCCATAAGGAGGCTCTTAATTCCATCAAAGGGACCTAGAGGGAAGCCATCCTCTGCAGAAGAGGAAGAGGCTTATTCTGTGTCCACCGCCTACAGTGACAGCGTGAGGCGGTGAGTGATGCTCTGTCCCACTGCATTTGGTGAGTCTCAACCAGCACAGAGGGCTGTCACGCACCTTCAGGGTCCCTGTCTTTGCAACCTGCCATCTTCAACACTCGGGTTATAGTGGCTCTTCCCTGGGCTCATCCAAAGAGTGATGGCAGCTCATTGTCACATTCCAGAGTGAGCCACACAGACGTGGAGAGAAGGGCTCACGCGAGGCCCTGCCTCGGCAGCTCTGCAGGGCACACTGCTGCGGCTCTGCTCGGACCACTTTGGCCCCACGTGAGCACGCCCCTAGGGGATCCAGGCTGCGGCTTTCTCCTCGGAATTGTTCTTGACCAGTGGGAGTCCCCTTGAGCCAGGGGGCTCTATCCCTGGGGGGCAGTTCTCAGCCAGTGAGTGATTGATACGGGAGGACAATTGGTCCGTATTCTTGCCTCAAGGCGGGACAACTGTGTGTTATTTATGCTCCAGAGCCCCCTTGGGGTCAGGCTGAAGCTACACCTCAGCTAGGGCTGGATATGGCTGGATACTTTCTGGACAGCCCTCGTATCTCTTGCCCTGAATCCCTGTGTCAGGCTCTGCTTCTAGCGCCACTGACCAAAGACACCTTCCTCCTCCATGTCTCAGAAGTTTTCCCCCCGAACAGCCAGGGTGACAGCAGAACACACAAACAATGGACACACCAAAAACCACCTACCAGAGACACTTGCATGGCCATAAGAGGATGAGGCAACAAGCAACAGAGCGATGCAATCTAGGGGCAATGCCAGCTTCGGATGGACAAAGGCCCCATGAACGAGTGAGAGCACCACTGTTCTCTCAGTCACTCCAACCTGGAGAACCAGAATCTGGGGCAAGGGAACGACATGGGGTTTCAGCAAATCCTGCAGTTCACCCTGATACCCTGTCGCATGGAGCTGGACACCTAGTGGCCTTCACCAAGCAAACCATCATCACATCAAACAAACTCCTCTCCCCAAACAGGAGAACTTTCAGATTGTCCCTATAACAAAGACGTGGAGGAATGGAGACCACAAGAACCTCAGAGTAGGCAGGAGACAAAGTCCCCAAGGAAAGCCAGCACTTCTGTGACAGAAGAGGTCCCCACTGAATCGTCAAAGTCACTTCAATGAATGAACAGATTTTAGGAAAAAGGTTAAGTGCCAAACACTGGGCATCATATCAGTGACTATCATCCATCCATTAGCATTTCGCTACAAAGGCCAGATGACGGACCCCCATGGCCCGTACCCTGTATTCAGGAGGGAGATTACAGGGCCCCTCAAGAGAAAGGGAAGCCAGAGGAAAGGTGGGAACCTGATGCACCTGTACCCACAGAAGGTCACAGACAAGGAAATGACAAACACTTTGTCCCAAACAGTGAGCACATGCTGGACTCCATCCAAGGCGGGGAGATGTTATATTATGAGTTTCCGTAGGAATGTGATGAGCATCCCAAGAGCCAAAGTGGGTGGGCCAAGGCGAGATAAGGCCACAGGAGACTGGACAAGGAGTCCAGCCACCCGAGGCTGTGGGGTGGCCAGAGCTCCCTCTTCCCACCCCTCACTCCCTCAGTCGGAGAGCCGGTTGGTGGGTTACGCTTGGCACAGCCCCCACAGGAGGGAACACAACACCCCGCGAGACACTGGGATGATACTGGTGGCAGGAAGGGTGAGGGGGCACCACCGTCAGGGTATAAAGCAGGTGAAGTTCTCAGAAGACAACGTCAAGAAAGATGATGGGCAGAAGAGTTTGGTGGAGGGAAAGGCAAAATGGGACACATCCAGGGAACGGAAACTCTGTCCCTGGGTTCACTGAAAGGAGGCTGGCACATCGGACGCAGGAGGGACGATGGGGGAACAGGAGGGACAGGGTCGTAGTCAAGCAGGTGCACACAGGACTGTGCTTTCTGAAAGAGGGCCCTGTGTGGTCAGAGCTTTTAGGGTCTACCCATGTTCGTCACAAGTCGGTCTGCATCTTACCCACAGGGTTTCCAGCTCCTCTGGAGGGACCGTAAGCATCAACGGAGGGGAAAGCGAGACTTAGTAGCTGCAAAGTTGGGCTAAGGCTGATTCACGGAGGGCTCGCGTGTGGAAGCATCCGTGTTGTATGGACAGGGATGCAGGTACTTGTGAATAAAAGCTAGGATCTCTGTTAAAGGTGGCACTGGGCACTTTTCAAAGATTAAGAAATATATTAAAATTTTGAAAACGTTGGGCTAAGTTCTATGTTTAGGTAAGCGATACAAAAGGGTATTGGTGTGGTTTTGATTGGTTGCCTGCTTGCACTGAGCCCTGTGGTATATTGTAGAGGGAATGGTAGATCATACTCCTTACCACCTGGGTGACCTTGAACAAGAAACTTAATAATCTCAGTGCCTCCGTCTCCTCTCCTGTAAAATGGGAATAATAACACATACATGTTGTGGTCATTACCAGGATTAGTGAAGATAAACTATGTAAACCATGACTAGATACTACATCATACCAGGTACAGCTAACATGCGGTGAGATTATCACCGGGGTGGGGGGAGGGGAGTGGAATCCTTCACAGTATGGCATGAAAGAGAGACGCTGAAGAATGTTTAAGGCTTTAACTTTAGAATGTGGTCTATCTGTAACGTGAAACGGCTGGTTAAAGGAAATATGAGGTTTTAGGGGAGACAGAACAAAGCACATCCCCAGGCTCAGTATGGAAATGACAGAGACCTGAGCCTACCTGAATGGTGAGAGTCCAAGTGTAAGAACTGCTCTTCTGGGACATTCTGGTGGAGGACTAAGAAAGGCCCAAGATCAAGGGTCCAACAGATAAAGGAATCACTTTATAAGTTTTATAAAATGGCAAAAACAGAAGTGAAAAAGGGCACAGGGAATCAATAGAAGTAGAGTTAAGGACTTATGGGGGAATAATTTAGAACTAAGTTGGGCACAGTAAAAAGAATGCCACATAGCAACTAATGATAGAAAATCAAGGCCATGTAGTAAAAAATAAGAAAAAAAACCTTTACAAGGAAGCACATCGGGACCCAGAAAATGGATAAGGGATAGTTTGTGCTCTGAGGTCTCTTCATTTAGCAAGTCTCCAGATGTAATATTTTACAATTAATAGCGTATGATGGAGAGAGGGGGTAAAGAACGGAAACAGACAGTAGAATGGTCGTGGAGGGTACTAGGCACGACAGCTGGGAAACACCGCCATTCCTAAAGGGTGTTTGCAGTGGGTGTGCTTTTGGCAGCTCAATCTGCATATTGTTGCTAAAAGCTTTTCCACTTCACACCATGGAGGCACAAACTATCACCCCTGACCAATGAGGGAGGACACAGAGGGTCAAAACTCAAGCCATAAAACCGATCAGCCAGGCCTGTGGCATTTCTGGGAACAGCAAAGCTGATTCTGGGTTGGGGAGGTTGGCATTTCTTGTATTAGTACATCCTGAGGCATGTTGAGTGCCTATCATATTCAGCTACTATGCTGGGTAACGGAGCCCCTCCCCCCAGCGCGCGACCCCCCCCCCCCCCCCCCCGCCCGCCCCCCCCCCCCCCCCCCACACACACACAAGATCTCTGTGCACAAAGACTTAATTCTGAAGGGGAATCATCATGCAAACAGTTGAGATACCAGAAGCTCACTGCCCAGAAGGGCACAAAGGAAGTTCAAGTCTGGACCCAGAAGAACACTCAGAGGTCATCTAGCCTATTATTTTTTTTACAGGAACAGAAACAGAGGTAGGGAGGTGATGAGTGGCTTAAACAAAGCCATTGGGTAGTGGCAAAGCGAGCTAGGACTAGACCTGGGGGCTTCGGGAAGCTAATCGAAAGGCTCGCTCAATACACTGCTACAATAACCAGTTTTATTTTCATACGCAGTTTAGTAGCCTCCACAACAGTGTCCAACTACATCAGTTGAGTGTCATATTCCAGGGTGATATTTCTGATTGTTTTTTAGCAAATAGACTCCCACAGATTTGATTTCACTTCAATGCATCCACTTGCCTGCCCTCGGTCCCCATTCCCCATTTTCAGTGACATGATGAGGTAAATTCATCCCCAAAAATAAATGGAGGGAAGAAAGCAAGGGAGGAGCCTGAGGAGGCCAAAGCAAACACGTGTGCTTGGCAGACAGGGTACTAAAAACTCGACTAAGTGCGAAGCGCCTGCTCCTGAAGCTGGCATTTCTCATCCCCATGCAGGTCTCCTTCCTAGTCCCTGGGTGATGAATGGCATCGCTTGCATGTTTTAAGTCGTGCCTCTGGAATGTCTCTGAATGTCTTTCCCTTGTCAATGCTGCTGACTCTCCAAGTCCACCAGGCCTCCTCATTATATGAAGTTAGTTTTGCTTCCACACTTCTATCACTAGGGCAGAGATCTGGGTGAACGTTCTGTATGAGAATGGAGCCACCCATGTTTCTGTGGCCCAAGAGGAAAGCCTGAACTTGTAGGGCCCATGAGCCACCTCGTGATCTTTCTCCTCGGGCTAAAAGTGTGCTTGGTTCCCACTGGTTTCCAAAGAAGCAACAGCAGATGGGCATCTGAAGGCAGAATGAACTCCAGAGTCATTACACGAGGGTGTTCTCAACCGAGTGCCCTAGAGTAAATAGTAATTACACGTTCCTTCAAGATTACTCTCAGCCTGAGACAGGGAAAGAGGAGAGTCATGGATGGCTGACCACAATACCCTTACCGTGCACGTGTGCAAAAGCACACGCAGGCTGGTCACGAGTCTGGATCTGGAGTTTTCCTCTAAGAGTCTGATGTCGGTGCTACAAAGTCCCCTGAAATATATAAAGCGGCCCTTACCGCCAGGCCTCAGCAATTGCCCTCACCTGTTCCCGTTCCTCTTTCCTTGCTAAGTGTTCTCTAAAGACGTACCATCGAGTGTGTGGAAATCAAGCAATCCCCACATAGATACGCTGTACGAGGAGGAGGAATTGGCCCATTGCAGGAAATGCACTCCAGTGATGCCACCACTTAGGGACACACAAGAAAACTCATTTACACCATTTCCAACCTCCCCACCTCAACTCCTGGACTTAAGCAGCCACCTATGTTAGGCTGCAGAAAGCAGATTTCCACGAGAGGTAAAAGGCGTGGCCAGATCAGCGCGAACCCCAGACAGGGACTGGGTGGAAGCTCATGTGGGTACAGGATACGGAAATGCAAGGAACCATGGAGGACCAGGGTGTATCTTTAAACCACCTCTAGAGCAGCACCTTCTGCTATATTTGTAACCTGTACAGGGGGGCTTTGAGAGGAATGTAGAAACTTTGAAAGTCTCCGCTCTCTTGGCCTTTTTGGCATGAGGCCCTAGAAAATGATACAGTGGCAAGGATGACAGCATTATCATTGTCGTCAGTAGCAACGGCGTTGAGGGTTTATTCTTCAGCAGGCACCGTTGCAACGTGGGGCGGAGAGGCTGGGAAGCCGGTGCAGGGTCATCACTAGCAGAAGGTGGACTTGGGCCCCGCAGTGCGGCACTAAAGCCTGCGTGGTCACTGTCCCAGCTGTGTCATCGAGATCACTGCACCCAGGGATAAGTTCGTCTAGGACCAGCACGCCTTCCATCTTTAAAGTGCTGTTTACGCTCTGATGCTTATGCTAGCTTCACGCCCACCTTGGGAGGTATTCATAGCAGGTGTCAGCCCCCTTTGGTGGGTGAAGTAATGAAGGTGCCGAGGAGCTGAGGACTTGCAGAGGTCCACCCATTGGGTAAGTCTTTTCCCAAATCCCCAGGCCGAGGGGCTTTGAGTAAATCCTGGGGAGCAGGGGGCCTGGCACGGGGCTTCTCCAGACTTGGAGAGGCCTGATGTGCGTGGGGGGGGATGGACGTTAATGGGAAGCATTTTGGTGGGTTTTGAAGAGCGAGATGAGGACATCAAGAAGATCCAGGCCCAGATCAGCAGCGGTATGGCTAACAATGCAAGCCTGCTGC
>PVKE010002893.1:0-77396 GCA_004027555.1 Craseonycteris thonglongyai
AAACTCTGAATTCCCCGTCTGTTAAACTTAAGGAGGCTATAGGGCTCTCTGTGATCCCCCTTACCTATGCTTACAGTCTGGAAACTAATTATCTACGGCAGGGGTCTCCAAACTTTTCAGCCCGCAGGCCACATTAACTATCAAACAGCAGTTTGGGGGCCGACTACACACTCGAGGTCCAAATAAAAAATAATCAAAACATAGATGATGTTTTTATTTATTTATTTAATATTATTTTATTCAGCTAAAAAGGTCTCCACAGGCCGGATAAGAGGGCCTCACAGGCTGCATCCGGCCCACGGGTTGTAGTTTGGAGACCCCTGATAGGGCATTGGAGGGCTCAGCTTTGCTTCCCTCCCCTTCATTTTGTATCTGCTGGAACTTTGTAACTAATTTTTAGAAGATCCTCCTGCTATGCCTTTTTTGTATTTCCTTTTTTTTTCTTCTGCTTCTTTTCATGGCAGAACAACTGCCAAATGTCAGCTATACTTGCTGGGACCCCTTTATTTATCATTCATTTTTTCTAGTCCAATTGAGCTTTTCTTCCCACCACTTGAACAAAATAGGCCAATAACACAAATCAAATAAAATCAATCACCTACTCATCTTTTCAGGGTTAACCAATGTTCTTCTTTCTTAAGACAGTTTTAGCTTCATTTTCTTCCTATTTCTCTAACAGCTCCTCTTCTAACAGAGCCCCAGGGCACACAGCTTTAAAAACCATTTGTATACCAAAGACTTTCTAATTTATAGTACCAACCCATGACTTAGAAATTTTACAGCTCTAGTGCAAACTGCTCTAATGTACTGCATTCTGGCATATCCAATTAAATATGGAGAACCGGCACTTCAAACTGAGCAAGCCCATCCTTCCTATATATACCCTCCCTCCTCTAATGTTCCCTATAGCTTAGTAAGTGGCCCAATCATCTATCTACCCAGCAGCTCAAGGTAAAAGTCAGGGGGGGGTTAATCCTTCATTTTTTCTCTCCATCTAGTACACTCTAATCTGTCAGCAAGTTCGATTAGTTCTACTTTCAAAACATAGCTCAAATCCATCCACTGTTTATCTCCACCCTAAAGCCACTCTCACTCTTGCCTGATGACTCAATTCTCCATATGGTAGGGAGAATAATCTTGAAAAAATAATTCAGATCATGTCACTCCCTTGCCTGAAATTCTCTAATGGCTTACTTCATCTCAAAATACAAACTCCCTGTAGTAGCCTTCAATACCTTACCAGATATGGACCCCCCTGACTACCTCTACTGGCCCTCAGCTCACATGACAATCCTTTTCTTCACTTTGTTCTAGTCATACTGGCCTTCTCTTCCTACCTCAGGCTCTGCATCTCTGCTTGGAATATTCATTCTGCATACAGATCTTCACAGGCCTGGCTTATTCTAATCATTTAAATTTCAGGTCCAATGTTCCTTGACACTCTATGCCAGGGGTGGCAAACCTTTTGGCGATTGAGTGCCAAAGTTTATGAAATAAGAGTATACTCGCTCGACTCGCGTGCCAACCCATCGAGTGAGATAGAGTTATCGATTATTTTTATAAGAGCATAAACAATAATTTTTTAAATGGTATTCACAGCTTGGCGTGCTGAAGTAATTGCTCAGTGTGCCACTTTGGGCAAGCGTGCCATAGGTTCACCACCCCCGCTCTGTGCAAAGAAAACTATATCCTCTCTCCTCCTGCCACCTGAAATTCTATTATCTTGCTCCACTGCCACATAAGAGTTGTGCTGTACTTTTTATTTTTATTCATTTGCTTTTTGGTTTCTGTGTTTTCCCATTAGAATCCAGCCATTTGCTTAAATAAATGTTGAACATTTACTATGTGTCAGGTACTGAAAACATATCGGTGAATAAAGCAGACAAAAATTACTGCCCTCAGACAGCCTACATTCTAGAATATAAGATCTATGAATAAAGGAACCCTGTTCATTCACTGTTGTATTCATAGGGCCTTTACCAGTCCTTGGGTCATAGCAAATACACAATAAATACTTGTGATAAAAGTGAATGAAAATGAATGTCTATATTTCCTCAGTCTCTACAACATAGCTCACACCTCAAGTAACTCCACACTTAGCTTTTAGAACAATGATCAACTGCTTGATTTATACTTTCAAACATCCATATTTATATTGTCCTCCACCCCCCTTTCAGACTCTATTACCTATGGATAGAGCACGAATTTGCAACCATCACTACAAAATCCTGGCTCTAATTTCAAATTCTCATAGCACCAAAAGCATGTGGTGATACCACATGTATACCACAAGTATAGTAATACCCATTTATATTCTTTAAATCCTTTAGAACTTGAGCCTTCCTAGACTAAACTGCAACTACTTATCCATGCACCCAGACTACTGTGTAAATAAATTATGTTTGCATGTATGCAAATGAAGTCATTAACTAATTCAAAATTTAACGAATATTTTATAAATCCATAAAATATATTTGGAAATAGACTTAAATACATGGTGGCCCCAAAGTAGGCATACAGCTGAATTAATAACATTTCATCACAACAGACTGGAATTTGTCTCCTATTGTATGTCACACAGTATAATGGACAGGTTCAAGAAATGTTGCAATGATGATGGAAGACATTTTGAACACTTACAAGATTAAACAGTGTTAAACAAATATAAATGTAATAAAATGCAAATAAACTATACTGTATACCTACCTTTGGGACATCCCATATATTGGTAACATGGTATACTCATTATACCATGAACTACCATAGTTCTACTTCATTATGCAGTTAAGAAAACCTGGGTAGGTGGGAGCATGGGTGTGCACAGTGTCCAAAGCTGGATGAGGCCTTAGGGCTATTAATTCTCAGTTTAATTACCTAAATTTAAAGACAGGTTTTTTTCCCACAATTACTGTATTATTTCTGTGTATAGGACAATATTTTTGTCTAAAATTGTTAGAAAATTGGGGGTTCATCTTATACATGGAAAAATACGATGTATCATACAACTCTTTAAGGATGGAGAACACTTCTAACATGTTTATATTAGACGATCCCAAATACAAGAGACTGTATAAATATAAGTAGCTTTTAATCAACAAAATGAAAGCAAGGCCCTCTATTAGTATTTGGTAATAACGAAATTTGTCAGTACAGCTGTTTTACATGTACTGCCTTACTCATTGCTGGGAGCTACCTCCTAAGATAGGTCAGAATGCTGTTAATGAAGAGACTGAAGTTCACTTAATAAGATTACCGTAGTCAACTCGTCTAAGGCCACAAAAACCCAAGTACATTTTCTCAGAGGATATACAACTGCTACCTGTGATTCCAAAATCAGCAAAATAACTCACTGAAATATAAAAAAACACTTGAACGCATATTAAATTATCCACAGGACATTTAATCTTCAAGTTACCTTTGCCTTTGGATTCAGTCTAAGGCCACATCTTACTTCTTTAGCCAGTACTTGCCATACAAAGGAAATTAAACCAAAATTATTTAATAACCTATTGAAAAATTCAGCAAATTATGTCACCATGCATACCAGAAGCTGAACCAAACTTTTTAAAGATAACCTCCATAGCAACAAATTGAGAAAGGACTTTCTTTTAAGGAACTGACTGCATTCCTACTCATCAAAGTTACAACTCCCAAAAATGGATCAGAGTATATTTATTAACTGTAAGTTTGTTTTTGTTTTTCATTTACCTACTACAGTGGGACTGGTGGATGAAATTCACTTCATATATCCAAAGAGGCAAAGTTGGGTGTCCATTATGTTTAAAATACTGTAGTCACTAAAAATCACTACCTATGAACACAAGCCTTAAGCTAATAAAATTGATCAAGATCTGCCACAATTTATAAAGGTGATGAAGACAACATAGTTAGCTTTAATTCATTGAAAATAGTTCTAGCAAAGTGTTTAAAACATATGAATCACTTGTTTTCTAATTCATTTTCCCATAAATTTATTCTTATAAAAAATTTATTGTAATGTATTAATGTACATCAGACTTTAAGGGTTTAACAATTTATTTTAAAAGTAAAAGACATACTCTTATCTAGTTGTCTCAAAAAGTATTTCCTATTTAGCATTTAAAGACAATTCATTTTATTCCCAAATAAAAATATAAAGTTCTTATTTCCTTGTGGGTTGACTTCTTTTAAGTAGAATCAAACTATACCATCGTTCCATGTAATATTGCTCCTTTTAAAAATACTACCCTGTACTTTAAAATTAGTTTTAGCCAACTGCTAACAAGTACCCTTAACTTTCCAGGAAAATTGAACTATGAAGTCAGAATCCATATCTTCAAATAGAAACAACTCTTACCATTACATACCTATGTATATACATACACATATATATCTTGCACCTGTTTCTTTATCATTACTACTACCGGTACATACCATGATGTAGTAGAATGCAAAAAATAAAACTGAAACCTAGTCCATTTTAAACAGGAGTGGCTGGTTGAATATTTAATCTTAGGCACAAATTCATGAACTTGTGAGCACAGGTTTTTTATTCCTTGTTTATAAAATTTAAGCTACCCTGTATTTAGATGGTACTTTTCATTAAGTTCTATTGATTAATAGAAAAAAAGGTAGTTTAGCACAAATTCCATTTCAGATCACAAATCACCTATGAACATCATTATATACTTAAGCCCATTAGTTTTCATGATTATTTTATAAGAAAATGAAGTACAAATGGTACTAATCCAAAATTTTAAATATCAAAAATGCTGAAACAAGAGCTAATATTAACATTTCAGGTACCTAGGAACCATAGTTTTCAAGAGGTTCCTTTTGTAGTTGAGTCCTCAATCTCTTTCTGAGCCTTTAATTTTTCAATTATCCTTCTATTTTCTACATAGTAACAGCCATTCTGATAACACTAAAATGACTGAAACTTCTAGGATGGATCTTAACTTTGAACTTTCTGCCCCCTACTCCCCATTATCAATACCTCAGGAAATTGATGACAAATAGAAATTTTCTCCTCAGAAAAATACACCATCTAAAATCTTCATATACATATTGTGGGAATTCACCGACTTCCAGAATCATTTCAATGTAGCCCTCAAAACCCCAATTTAGAAACATCCACTCAAAAATACCTTGGGCAGGGTAGAAAGTTGAAACTAGATTTTATCATTGCTTCTCAATTACCTGTGATTTTATCTGGATTAAAAAATCTTGGTGTACAAAATTTTAAAAGAAAAAGTCTTAATTTTTTTCAAAAAATAAAAAATCAAACTTTTAAACTTATAATTTAAGGTAATTTAAACTTATTTTTATTTTTAAAAAAGCTAGATTTTTATTGCTTTAGTATCAGAGATAACATACATATTAGGATTATCTGAAAAAATCCGGCCATTGTAAATTAACAAGAATGGTTAAGTGGCTGGATACTTTCCAGACAGCCCTTGTATTTCCAAGTTCCCCCTAAATAAAAACAAGACCTGTCTACTTTAGAAATGGTCCTTAACTTGGGTTAAAAAAGACTGTATATTGAACCAGCAATGAAGGATAGTTTTAAGAGGGGAGAAAATATAGGTGTATGAGACTGTTTCTTCTGGTTAGAACCCTATTAAAACAAGCTATTGGATTGTGATGGCTAGACCCTAAACCTATCAATCTCAAAGGTGGCTATGTAGCATAATATCAATGTGATATCATCACTAACATCTTAATTACATCACATATCGTACCCAAACTAGTCTAAAAGAAAGGTTAATTCTCTATCCCATATAATAAATGGAGCCACACACCCTAGTCATCCCAATGAAATAAGTTATACTATTAGGAAACAGGTAGCTCCAATTTGTTAAATACCACATTAAAACCAATGTTTTAGAATGTCCTTCCTAAAGTGATTAAGTATTCACGAAGGAGAATTATAACACAAAGCTCCAATTTTAATCAAAATAAGCCAATTTTAGTAAAAACATTCAACAGTACATATATAAAAGTTACCCTTTTCAATTAAAGGTGAGGCTGTGGCACTAGAATTAGTATTTTAACATTTGTAACTTTAAAGACAAGACCTTAAAATTAACATAAAATCTTGAATACTTAATGTTGCAATCAATATCTGTACCCTCTCCAAATGCTTAAACTTCTGACCTTTTTAAACACCCTTTGAAAGGGACACTAAAAGGGACTCATTTATCTCATATTTAGAGCTGACACTATTGATTTCCTATGACTTGTAATTCATCATCAAACCCTTCAATTTAAGTAGAATCCCAAACTATACCATTATTCCATGTTGCTCCTTGTAAAAATACTACCCCGTGCTTTAAAACGACTGTTTCAAGCAATTGCTGATAATACCCTTAACTTTTCAGGAAAATTGATTACTTTTTATTTAACAAGTTACAATGTATTACAATATACTAATTCAGACATTTAATCCTTAATTATCTATGACCAAATCAAATCCTTCAATTTATTTTAATCTGTAGTTACTTTTCAATCCTACAATAATCAAAAAGTGACCAACAAGTAAATTGTAAAGTTCAGAAAAATTTGGAGGGAGAGGAAGGGACTTCTATGTAAAGCCGTTTCTTAAAAATTAAGAGGCATGCCCAATCAGTCAGTGTTCATCTTATTATAAAAATTGGTTATATAAGCGGGGGGCATTAGGAAGTGCTATTCTCCCAGATTTTGTCAAGCTTACCATAGAAACAAAATACGTTAATTACCAGGTATAATTCACTTGACAGTTCTGCAGTTACATTTTGCCCATGAAATGCTTTCTTAATGAAGTAGTGTATAATTACAAAACTGTCCTCATCTAAACACAAATCTATCTTTCATGATCAGCATAGGATTATACTTTTTGTAAATGAAGGCACTCTATTCAGGTTTTAGGTCACTCTAACCTGAGACAACATAACTACCAGTAGTGTGTCAATCGAAGGCAAATGTTTGTTTTAGCCCACTGTCTTATAAAATGTACATCATGCTTCAGCAAATTACCAAAATTTTTTGTTTTCCTAAGGTTAACTCAGAATTCAATTATCTTTATTTATACTTAGTATATGTTTTAATAACTGTGTAACATGCTACTTTCAATATTGTGATTTATACAGCCACTACCGCCAGCATGAACCACTGGTCTATAGAGCAGCAGTATACCTGGCACTGTTTACATTCTTCTATTAAGTTCAGTACCTATTTCTGAGGTCTGTGCCTCACTGTTCATAGTTTTGGTTGGATGTGAAATGAAACATTCTAAACAAATGACAGAAAAAGGCAGTACAAAAAGAAAAATGTCCCTTAAAAAGAGACTCTACATGTTACAAACTGAGATCTACTGTGCTATAAAATGTCAAAATATTTCAGTGAACAAAAATTATCTGTAATATTTAACAAGCACATTGCTACTTCAGTTGATCTCAGCTTTGATTGCAGGTTGTGGCTTTTGGGACTGTCCAAGACTTCACTAAAACAAGAATTAACTAAATTTAAGTGTACTGTAGTGCTATCTTGCTTTTTATCAAGGCTCTCACCTTCCTTGGCTGCAAAACAAGAACTACAAATTTCCAGGGCAGTGTAACACCAACACCCAAATTTAAAGTATTATCTGTAAATCTTATAAACAGAAACAAAAATAAAACCAAAAGACAAGATTCTGCAGTCACAAGTACTTTAATTTTTAAAAACAAGTCACTTATTTAAAAATAAACAAATGGCACCATTCTACTCTAAAGTTGATACAAGTAAAATAAATTAAGAGGACTGTCTCAGATAATATGCTGAAAGTCAGTACTACACTAGACAATCTCAACTACTACATACACTTATCACTTAGCTTATCTGTAAAGTTAAAGACACTACTCTCAAAAAGTAACATTTGACCGTCAAAACTATTTTACTTTAAAAGGTTAAACAACCCAAACAGTTTAAACAGCTTTATTTTCAAAATCAACATTACAGAGCATAATTTCTACATTTAAAATTCTTACAGTACCAATAGAAGTATTACAGTACAATTTTCCACAACAAATTGTAGCACACAAATCCAGCGACTCCTCCACTTCCTTGAACTGTCAATACACTGCACCCTGTTTAAATGGCTGTACCTGAAAACCAAGGTATGCAATTCCTTAGGATTAGAAGTCATCAAGTTATACTGTCAAGGGTCTGGGGGAAATGAGAGGAAGATTCTATTATCCTTGTGTCTGAACCCAACTTCCCTAACAAGGTAAAGCCACTGCTCCGATTAAAATGTCTATCAGCTGTAAACATTTAAATACTGAAACCCACCCAAATTAGATCTCAGTGTTAAGATTTCTGTGAATGAATTCACAAGAAAGGTCCTTCTTTCGAAATTTAATCTATAACATCTAGTTAATTAAATAGTGTGTTTTCTGTGTTGAGAAACCAGAAAGCAGGTGAATTAAAAAAAAAACAAACCAATAAAGTTACAGGTTTTAAAAGAGCCATGTATTCCAAAAGAAAAAAAAAAAAAAATCTGCAACATATCCTCAAGGTCCTCAAAGAAAAACTCGGGTATAGTAGTTTATTACATCCTCCGACTAAGACTTGGGGTAGGAAGGGATGCAAAAGTCCCAGAACGAGGACATAGAAACTAAGTCTTAATCTGTTATGAAAGTCAGTCGTCTGGGAAAACAAACAATACCCTAGATATTTCGTTGCAGGGAGGGGATACAAGCCTCAAAGACCTGCAGTCAACATGTCATGCCCCTGTGAGGCTCCACGTGGGGGCCGCATTGGGCCTCTAAGCTTTCCAGGCCACCAGGAACTAAAATGCCCCCACCGTGCACGGAACCTGCGTTCCCCGGCGCCGGCAGCGCGCGAAGGCCGAGGTGACTCTAGAGCGCCACCCAGCGGCCTGTGGAGCAGCCTGCAGGCGGGTCCTCCTGGGCTCCCGGATCGCCGCACCCCCACCGCCACCCAGCCCGTTCCCCTCTCCGGATGCACAAGGCCCAACCCAACAACTAAGACCACAAAATGGCTGCCGGCAGCTTCGTCACGTGACCCCTTTGTGCCTTTCGGGTTCCCGAACTCCGTGGGACCCGGGTACAAGCGGCCGGGGTCGGCGGGTGGCCTCAGGGAAGGCCCCGCCGGGCCGCGGCGGCCAGGGGTCGAGGCCGGGGGAGGCGGGGTAAAGGCCCGGCCGGCGACTGAGAGTCGGCGGCGGCGAGAAGATGGCGGCCATTTTGTGTGGGTTTGCTGCTCCGCCGCCGCCGCCGCAGGCAGCAGAGGGAGCGGGGCCTGGCGGTGGGTCGGACAGGGGAGTTAACACGTACCGACTCCTCTTCCTTCTCCATTCCGGTGGGCATCTGCGGCACGGCCCGGTTTATCGAGGCGTATTCGTGTAGGTCGGGCAGATCCTCACAGCGGAAAACCGGCAGCGGCTTCGAGGCGTCTAGCGCCCGCGCCCGAAACGACAGTTTACTCATTTCAGGCGCAGCAGATACTTCTCCGCTCTGGGGAAACGGCCCCGGCCAGCGGGATCATGGAGAACCGGGGGTTCGGTCTCCACTCGCCTACCGCTGCCGGGGACTTGAGGGGCGGAGCGCAGAACCCGTCGTCCGGGCACTCACAGCAGCCGGGAGGGTGGGAGGCTGTGCCGCTCCGCTCCTCTCTCGCTCGCTCTCTTCAATACGCCATGGCCAACATGGCGGACATTAAAACTCCACTGTGCGCTCTTCAGCCAACCCCAGCCATTCCCCACACTGCATCGCGCAGCGGCGCGGGCACGCGGGGGGGGGGGGGAGCGCGGGCTCGAGCGGGCGCCGGCGCGGAGCGCGCGTCCCGCCAACCCCCGGCGCCCGCTGGCCGTGCTGTCCGCGCCCGGCTGCTCGAGGCCCCCGCCCTCCGCGGGCCCGGGGGCGGACGGGGCGCTCCGACGCCGGGAGCCTTCGCTCGCAGGCCGCACACGCTCACTTTCTCACGCTCGCGCGCGCTCCCAGCGCCGTTTGCTGACAGGCGACGGTGCAGGGGAACGATCTGCACCCGCACGCCCGCTTTCCGAAGGCGGTGGCGGGAGAAGGGCCAGGAGGCGCTGTTGCCCGGAGCCGGCGAGCTCGGGCACCTGTCACCCCCGCCCGCAGCCGGCACGAGGGGCCGCCGCGACGCCGGGGGCCGAGGTCTCGTGGGTGGGCTGAGCGGCGCTCCAGAGGCGCTGCGCACCGACGGCAAAGTCTGTAGGTGAAGGACAATCGCCGCGTTTTAGGTCTTTAAAACAAAAACGCAAACGAGATTAGGGGCAAAAATGCTAGTTAGGGTGAACTTTTGCCGGCAATGATGTTTACGTCTAATGAAACTGGATTAACATTATTTGATAGGCTCCGCATCGAGTCATTGGTCAGTTCCCAGCATATATCAGGCTCAATATAAAAAGCTGTCATCCTACTCTGATACAAAGTAGGGTTTTTTTTCTTAATCCTGCATTTTATCTACTCATATTTACCCTTTTATTACAATTGAAGCAAAGGGAATGTTATCAGGCACTGTAACGTTCACGAAAAAAAATAATTAAGCGAGACCTACTTCAGAATTTTAGAGCTAATTATGTGTAGCTCATGATTTTCTGTTGGTTCTGAAAGAAAATGCTGCTTCAACATAGTTAATGGATTCACACTTATCATTTGTTCTCTGAAAAACCTTTATAAAATTGAATTATATAAACACCTGGAGTGCTTCTGCCAAACCAAAACAGAAAAGAAAAAAAAGAAAAAGAAAGCTGTGTAGAAGAGACACACGGATTTGATAGATTGTTAATACTTGGTTTCTATTACACGTGAAAAACGTTATCCACAGAGAGCTCTTCCCAGCGGAGTATTTTAAAAATCAGAAAGACAGTTGTTGGGGTGGGTTTAATCGGTTTGGCAGCAAAATTTCAAATGCTCACTACAATACAAAAAAGTTTAAGTCTGCTTTTCTCCCTGGGGGCTATATAGTAAAAATAGTTACTACTCAAATACTGGGTTGGAGGGGAACTGTTATTAGCTTCTGGCACATAGGCAAACTGCTCTCAGATTGTTTTAGCTACCTACACCTTAACCTGGTGGGGAGAAGCCAAGGAAGGCATGCATTGCAGTTCTCCCAAATTATCCTAAAACGAATATTGACAATTCGCCTCTGTGAGGCAGAGGGGTTTCCATCTGCACTTCCTATACGAAGACTATGCACTTACTCAATGCACAAAGATTTACTGAGCCTTCTAAGTGTGCTGCTGATTACTTCGCACCCATAAGGCTCAGCGGACAGCAACTGCCACACCTGAGGTGAGGGTTAGAGGAAAACCCAGGCAATTGTGGGAACAGCAGGAGTAGCACCCACTCCACAGGAGTAGCACCCACTCCACAGGGAGTGGCTCTAATGAAAGCATTCAGGGAAGGCGTTTTGGAGGAGATATCTAACTAACAGTTACATAGGATAAGTATGTACTAACCTTGCAAACAAACAAACAAACAAAAACACCCAAGAGGAAAGGTATCTTAGGCAAGGGAAGCAGCGTGTGCAAAGACTCAGAACCACCACAAAGCCATGTCACAGTCTGGGATCCTCAAGCATTGCCACCTGCACTGTGGAATATGACACCTCGTTAGCCAGGTTTAACAGTTCTGTGCATACTCGCTGAAAATACTCTCCAGCCTACAGTATTAGATTTCTTAGAATCCTAGTCATTGAATTCGGTTGATTGAGGAACCTAAGACTTTATAGAACAAAATAATTTCATAAGTGAACCACCAAGGAAACAAATGTATTTTTTTTAACTTTCATTAAAACAACAGCTTATGGATAACATGTTTCACATCCTGCATTAGTAATGGGCACTATACAAGTAAGTTCCTTGTTTTCTAGAAGTTCTAGATCACCCTCCACAGCAGGTTGAGAGATAGGATTGCAAATTAAGCTTGCCCTTTTTGAAGGTAACATGCCTGCTAAGACATTTTCTTTCTGCACTGGTTCCCCATCCAGCTCAATGACCTCGATTTCTGATTTCCAGGACCTAACGGTACTGGGTTCCCAAGGACCCAAAGGCTGGAGTCCCAAGCCTCTTCTATTCAGTTTACTTCTCTCCCTCCTAAGGGGCAGGAGTGCACTAATAAAGGTTCAGGTTTAATCTTCTTGAGCTTCCTTTAACCAAAAGATTCTTTGCAACAGTGGCTAGTGCACAATCTTTAACTTTTTTTTTTTTATTCCCCCAAAGTTCTCTCTTTTCCTGAGAATGCCCCAAAATGGTGTTACAAAATTCTCAGTGTTACAAAAGATACACACCAGTGAAGAGCTGAATTACACTAACCTTTCCTCAAAGGGAAAGGCTTGGTTGGGAAAGGATACTTTGCCAGGAATACTTATTGATAGCACAGAGCACCATCATGGTGGGGGATATCAATAAAAATACTGATAAAGGGATACTCAGTTAACTAAATGACCAGAACTGGGCAGTATGGAGGTTCAGAAAGAAAGCAGTCAGTCTTAGCTGGGTTAATCAGACATGATGGAGAAGATAGCAGGTGGTTTGGTTCTGAAGGATGACTAAGATTTCAACTGGTAATGGTGATGAAATGGTAGAAGAAGGGGTATTCATCGGAGATCACTGGTAAGAAGAAAAGGGTAGGAGGAGACAACTGTCAGGTATACTTGAAGATAGGAAAGTTTATTTGGCCAGAGTTCATAGGAACTCCACCAATAGTCCAGGTAAAACTCGTAAGAACTGGGGTGTGTGTGTGTGGGGGGGGGGGGGGGGGGGGTAGGAGTTGAAAGTAAAGAGACAAAGTAAAAAATAATTACTGGTAGGATAACTACCTGGAAATGTGATTCATTTCAATTTGTTTCTAATACGGAACTTCTGCTTATAATAATAATAAAATAGAAGGTGTCAAATGCACTGTGGTTTGCTACATGTAATAAATCTGAAATATGACTCTAAATATTAGCGTATGTCCAATATGTGCCCAAGTTCTATTATTCTTAAAATTGTTTCTGGAATTTGCCTCATTATTTCCATTCCCGTTGTCTTAATCATAGTCTGAGTTCTCATCACATCCCACTTAGAAACAACCTCCAATCCATTTTTAAATTCATTACTTCAGTAAACCTTTATGAAGCTTCTACTTTATAGCAGGGGTGTCAAACTCAATTAAAACACGGGCCATTTGGTGCAGCAGGCAAGATTCACGCGGGTCACATTACATTTACAAATGTCGCCCGAACTGAGTCAGCGCATTTATACACGCCCACAGGCCCCCAGGAAAGGCACTGGGCCACGTGTATACTCATCTTCAGTAGTTAAAGGGTTAACGAGGGAATTGTGTGTATGGTATTGCCTCCATCTCCCCTAAGCTCTATTTTCTTCATAACAATTTTTTCTATTTTCATTTTATTTCAGCGCATCGTGAGCCACACAAAATTACCTCGGGGGCCACATGTGGCCTGTGGGCCGCCAATTTGACACCCCTGCTTTATAGGAAACTGGGTTAGTACTTTCCTAATAGTGGCTAGTGGGAACCCACAGTGACTGGTACAGGTTGTGGCTCCCTGGGGTTATGAAGAACACAGTTCAGACTGCCCTTCAGGGCTTCATAGTGCATGCCAACAAATCAATGTGTCCAAAACCCCACCTCCATCTGTGTCTGCCCTCCTCCAATTTATTTATTTATAACTGCTCTTTATTTTGCCATTCCAGAAAGCCATTTCTTTTTTGCATGATGATCAAGGCCTCATAATTTTGCCTCACTGTATCCAACATCATTTCTCATCACTGCCTAAGACAAGCTCTTCACTCTGGCCAGTAAGTCTCATCTTAGTCTTTAGAAATCAATGTCTTTCTCTCCTCCCAAGTTTTTATTCATTCCTTCCTAGTCTCCCTGTCTGGTGTCAGATCATCTACTTCTACTGAAATGCTCACATTCTTGAGAAATGTTCTGAGGATTAAATAAAACAATCCACATAAAGCATTTAGAATGGTCTCTGGCCTATAGTAAACATTCAATTGACATCAACTATTGTTATTATCCCTCAAAATCCAACTCAAATGTCACTTCCTTCATGAAACTTTGACTACTTAACCTCTCTTTTCCTAAACTGGAAAGAATGAGTGATTGGATGAATTCAAAATAATTCTTAAGCCTATACCAATGTTTTTCATCTCTTACCTCCTATAACACTTTCAATCAGTAAGAATAACTACCATTTATTGAACATTTACTATGTGCCAGGCAATGCAGAAGTATATTTTAAATGCATTATCTCACATAATTTTTGTTATGATGTATGCTCTATTAGAGGTTGCTATACCTGCCTGTAGTCATAAAGCTGGTGGGAAGCAATGCTGAGTGGAGCCCCAGAAACAGGATTACAAAGTAAAGTGAGGAGTGAATTAGAAGGGAGGAAAGAGATTCTTGAATGTAGCAAACTCTTTCAAGAGGCTTGGCAATGAGGGAGAGGAGAGGGAGGAAGGGAAGGAAGGAAAGGGGTCAGGGGTGAAGGAGAGGAAGAGAGGTGTGGTGTGTGGGGGGGGTGCTGGGAAGCAGGAGAGAGAGAAGGATTGATTTACATCCCTGGTTTTGTTTTTGAAGGTGGGAGGGATGTGGGCATGCCTGTATTCTGAAAGAATCACGTAAATGAATTAATTTAAGGACAATCTTCCTCCAAGGCAGGAGGGCAAAAATGGATTGTAATCCAAAGAAGTTAAATTCTCTTTGATGGGACAGTAATATACAGTGATGCCTTGGAATTCGAGCTTAACCCGTCCCAGATCGCTGTTCAGTTCCAAAATGTTTGAGTTCCAAGACGAGTGGGCCATTCGGATAAAGCTACCAGACGTACAGTCAATACGTCTCACGCGAACAACGTGTTGGCATTCGAATTTCAAGGCAAAATTTGCTTGATTTTTTTCATTTGGATTCCAAGTTGTTCGAGTTTTGGGGCATTCGGATTCCAAGGTATCACTGTATATTAAAAAGTCATACTATTTTTTTGGTAGCAGGAGGCCAGATTCGTCACTCCTTCAAGGATTCAACAAGTACGTATTTTCCGGCGTATAAGACGACCCCCTAATTTTACAGTTAAAACATAGGTTTAGGCCTATATTCGCTGTATAAGACTACCCCCCACCTCCGAGGCTGTAGTCTTATACAGCGAATATAGGCCTAAACCTATGTTTTAACTGTAAAATTAGGGGGTCGTCTTATACGCCGGAAAATACGGTACGGTATTTATTGGATATTTACTAAGAGCTAGGCAAAGCAATTTGTGCTGGAGAACAATGATAAATAAGGCAGGGTCCTTATAGCCTCACAGAGCTAACAATACAGTGAGATAATGCATTTTATTTCATTGAAAACATGTGAAATGGGTTTCTTTAAAATATGTGAATGCACCATGATTTCAACATTAAAATGTAATAATTGAAAGCATTGTACAAAAGTTCTAAACACTGAATTAATGTATTTTCACTTGAAGTTATCATTTTTCTTTAATTTTCTGCTTTTTATTTCATAAGTATCAAATAATTCTATCAATATAATAGGAAAATAAAAACTGACAGTTCTTTGTGATATGTTGTTTTTTATTTAAGCATTATTGGAAAGTAAAATACTGCAATTGCATTGTAACACATTTAATAGAATGGCATGGTAACAGTAGCTAAACTGATTCCTCTATTGTTGGTTTAGGCATACAATTTTGTATATAATATTTAAGAACTGTTTGATGTAAAATAAAATATCTCAGAGTATTTCCAAAAAAGGTCATCTCTACCTTAAAAGAATAAAGGGCAAAACATTAATTGTGGGAAAGTGTAACAGGATGAACTCAAAGTTATTTCAGTTTAAATGTGTCTATAGTACACTGTATCCACAACTAAAACAAATTGGGCCGGTCTGAGAAGGGATTAGAATTTTAAAAAATGGTTCTAGTATTACTGGGATTGAAAAAAAGTTAATCCTGGAAACTTTGTAATTTTTACTAACCAATGTGTCACCCTAATAAATTTAACAATAAAAAGTTAATGAACTATATCTTATTGTATAATGTAAAATCCTAAATTTATAGAAAATCTGTTCTGGGCACAGCAAGGATTTTGCCAAACATTAGCACTCCCCTCCCGGAAAAACAAAAGGTGATTGGTTACATTTGACCATATTTGGGACTGGCCGTCCGTAATTCCCAGCTGTATACATCACCTGATAGTTCCCTCACTATCCTAGTGGGCAGCTGATGAGACTCTATGGCAGCATCTACTAGATGCAGCTTGAGAGGTGGTGGGAGGCATAAACAGGAAATCACTTGGAACTGGAACAATAATCATGTATTTAAGCAATGTCATCTATTCCAGTAATTAATTTGCCAGAAGAATAAAGGTCCATCTTAGACAAGAAGAAAAAGCTGAAGAATTCAAACACATATATTAAACATTATTTGGTAGTATGTATCTAAAAGGGATTTTAATTACTGTTACCCTGTTTAACCCAACGCCTGGCAGTCACTGTCACACCACTGTGCATAGCCTGGTGTTTGTTATTCTAAGGTTGTAAGTGGGTGGGGAGAGGGGGCAGGCGGAGAGGGAAAAGGGAGAGAAAGGGACAGGCAGCAACCTTTAGGTGCCTTACAATTTTGAGCACATAAAACATACTACTGGAGCCTGTGTTTTACTAAGCAACACATACCGATCAGCATGGTATAAGTGGCACATGAAGGGTGAAGGGTTGTAACCTAGAGAAACAAGATAAACTATTAATGAAGTAGAAAGTTATGTGGAACGGTTTAAGTGAATTTATTAGTGGGTGGTGGACAAAGAACTATTGACAGGGGAGAGGGCATTCAAGAGAGATTACAGGGAACTGCTATTGCTTCTAGGACCCAAGGAAGCAAATTATTTCATGTTCAGTGTGAAACTCGGGTCACAAGATTATCTTTTCTGTTATCTACTACAAGTTTTACTTATACTGTGTTTATTCTTCTGTATACTTTGAGTAACATTGTGTCAATCACTTAGATAAGCACTCGTCCTCTGTTTCAGAGTAGGGAAGGGAAAGCGAACAACTTCAAACCAGAGGAGTGAGAGTACAGGTGTGATGATTCATGTAGGACTTGGAGAACAGAGCACCAGGGGACACCAACCTGTAGGAGGCAACAGAGGGAGAAGAGCAAGAGGCCAGGCTGGGAGAAGCCAGGAGAGAAGCCAGGTGCGGTCTGTATTTCAAGGAGCTGAGCAGTGACAAGGACCACAGGATGTCCCTGGAGATCATAGCAAGCACAATTTCTATAGGATGCTATAGATGGAAAATACACTATGCTGACTTGAGATGTGAATTAAAGGACTCATGGGCTGAGTAGTGCCTGAAGCATGTTAATTATTTACCAGAAAAGCCAAAGCCATGCAGAAACTGAAGGGCTTTCCCACGGTTCTCCTACGATACTTTTCTAGGTACTTGCTCACCAGAGTGAGAGAGAGCACCTTGAGGATGGAAATCAGCTGAGTTTCAGGACACAGAGTAGCTAATATCATCAGCACCTCACGCATTCAACATCAGAAGAAAATACATTTCATTATTTCATAAGCCTTCACAAAATCCTGTTGACAGGAGGCAGTAAAACGTAGCTTCCATCTTTAATGTTGCAGAACCTGGTAAACAAAAGACCACCCTGACTTGTTTAAGTGAGTTACTGACAAGGATATAAGCCACATCCAGATTTAAGGTTTCTTTTGAATTAGGTTTTCCAAACACTAGACTTATAAACCAAAAAGCAACACAAGTACCCTGTGGTGGCAAATTTATTTGGATATATATTTTCATTTTACCTGATTTACTCTTGATTTAATCAAGTAAACATATCGATGTTTATATTTCTTCCAGTTTTATCTTCTTTTGTTTTCATTTGCTTGTTTTATAATATTGGAATAATACTGTATATTGTTTTGTGGTCCTCAATGTAATTTGAGAATGTTCCCAACTCATTAAATACCCTTACATAAGATGATGTTTTGACAGACACTTATTCTATCCTATGTATATACCATAATTTACTTAAGCTTCACCCTGTTAAGTGATATTTAGAATGCACAGATGTTTCTTTATTATAAAGAACACAAAGAATCTTCATGCAACAATTAAAATAAAAATATGGGTTTCAATTTTCATTGTTTCATTCCCCCACCCCACCCCCCACCTGCCCCAAGTTTATTTTACTGTTTTGAGGGAAGGTGAGAGAGAAAGGAGAGAGGACTCACAGCAGCCTAGCAGTTGCACCACAGTTTAGCGTATGGGTTTGCATGGGAGCTAACCCAGCATCCCCTCAATTTTCATGGGTTAAAGCACAGAACAAGTCTTCTATTCTCTGAATAACAGTAGTGCCAAGTGTAATTTTACTGTCCATTTGAGCTAAAGGCAAAAATCTAAGTTTGTTTGTTTATTTTCAAAAACCTAAGTTTTAAATGTCAGTATTTCTTCCCAGATATGAACTTAGCATTTTTCAAGAGTATGTTTCATAAAACACTAATCTAGATGTTACATTATGAAATGAGTTACATAAAAACAAATGCCCCCCACCCCAGATAAGCTAGGGAAATACAGCCTGTTACAGCTTTCTCTTTAAAATATGTAATAGAGTCACAATGTATAAGCTCAAACAAGTCCTGCAGCAAAGAAATCTGTTTACTGAAGCTTAGCATGATATTTTCCAAACTTATCTGATCATGCAACCCCCTACTATGTACTATCAATTATTACCTTTAGTTCTATAAAAGTTCGCTTTGGGAAATTCTAGTCTAGACAATTCAAGGAAATAAAAGTTTTTCTGAACAAGTTGTCCATTTAATCATTTTAAAAGTCTAATGTAAAATTTGAAAAAACATAAATATCTTATTCATGGAAAGTACTGTATTACCACTTAAGATTTTTATCCTGCTAAAAACAGTGCAAAATAAGGCATTTGAATATAAAATTGGGCAGAATTCTAACAAGCACTATAACTGAACAGATTATTATACTTTGGCAATCTATTTGGTGTTTAATACCAAATTAACTAAAATGTTTAACTATATCTCTTTCCAATATTGCCTCTACTAAAACTTTGGTTCAGGGATTTTTACTTTAACTTAATTTTAAGCTCTTGCTACTAATTGTAAAATAGGATTCATAACAGAATCTATCACCCAGGTTATTATATGGATTAAATGAAATCATTAATGCAAAGAGTTTAGCATGGACCTGATACCAAAGCCAACCTCAATAAACATGAGCTATTTTTAAAGATATTTTTATTCTATTCCTTTGACTAGATTCTACTTTAATGAGCTTTACTTTTTGTATGTACAAGGATAAAACATACGGTAACATTGATTGTAAAGACTTCAAAACTCAAAGCTGAGGAAACAAAACAAAAAACAAAACAGAAACCCTCAAGTAAAACCAAAGACCAAATATAACTAACGTATGTAAAAGATTATACTCATCTTCTGGAACCTTTTAGCTTTGTTTCTGTTTGGTTGTTTTGTATCCTTTCTATGTTTCAATCTACAAGGATCTCTGCTGCCCCCCCCCCCCCCCATGACTCATCAGGTAAGGTTACCCAGTGACTGGGCAGATAGGGCAATCTCCCTATCTGGTCAATCAATCTCCCAGGGGGTCACAGCCTCTCTGCACAGATTGCTACTGTTTCTCTCAGGGTGAGTGCTTTGTGTAAAAACAGTCAAATGAAAAGGAACATTTTGCATTCAAAGTACCAACATACTGCAGTGACACACAGTATTATGTACTGAAAGGAATACTGGCTTCCATGTTTGAAGATCTGGATTCTAATTTACCAGTATGCTCTATAGAAATTATTTAATTTCTGAGCATTAAGTATCTCATATGTTTAGTCTAAAGAATACTTATTCTCCCTGTTGGGCCATTGTGAAGAACAAATGAGATAACATAGTGAAAAATCATTGACAATTTCAAAGTGTTACACAAATATAAGAAAGAATGCATTATTTTATTTCAATTTCACCATAGTAGTTAGGAAGGGAATACTTATATGTATACGAGTATGCCCCCAAATAATATACTGTAACAGTCATGCAGTTGGTCACAGAAGATTTGGTGGCTAGACTATGGGTCTTTGGACATTTCCTTAAATAGTAAATCTTTAAGATAACACCAAAAATTCACCCATTTTTTTTCACCTCTTGATTTATCTGGTTCTAGTTTGAATTATTCTAGAGAGTGTCTAGCTCAATATAAATGTTTCAGAAATCTATGATAAGATTGAATTATTTTTTATTTTTTAAATATATATATTTTTATTTTTTTATTTTGACAAAGAGAGAGAGAGAGGGAGAGAGAGAGATACAGAGACAGAGACAGAGAGAGAACTGAACTGGGGGAGCTCCCAGTTCAGCATATGGTTCCGCACGGGCTAGGGCCGGGATTCGATCCTTGGTACCCGGCGCTGCAAAGTGAGCGCTTAACCCACTGAGCCATCCCAGCTTCCCCTGAATTATTTTGAGATAGAAATGAACCTGTAATTATAATTTTACAATGATAAATTTTTATAATTTTAATAAAATTTCTCAAAATGTCTATCACCCCATTTAGAACAGAAAAATCAATAGAAATGTTTTCTTCCTGAATTTTCACAGCTCACTAATTTCCCCCATTTTATAATAAAAGCAGCATTCAAAATTTCTAGATGATAAAGCAGGAGCTTTAACAAATTGCTAAAAGACAGGGTGTAATGGAGTGATTACAAGTACTAACTATAGAGCCAGACATGATTTGGGTTTGAATTTCAGCTCTGCTCTTTCCCAGCTCTGTAAATAAATTCCTAACTTTTTTGAGCTTCAGCATCCTTCCCAATAACATGGAGATAATACATACCTCCAAGTATTGTTTGGAATAGATCAATAATCTATACAACTAAATTGACTTGAGTTCTTACCTTGGGCTGGGGGCTTTACATGCATTATTTCATTCAATCCCTACAAAGTCTTACAAGATATATTCAGTGACTGTCATTGCAGTAAGATTTCAACAAGTGTTAGATATTTCACAAAAAAGATGAGCATCATTATTACTTTTCAATTATGGTTGACATTAAATGTTGGTTTATATTAGTTTCACCTATACAGCATAATGATTAGACATTTGTATAATTTACAAAATTATCTCCTTGATTAGTCTAGTTCCCATTTGGCACTATATATATAATTAATAAAATATTAACTATACTCTTTATGCTGTACTTTATATCTCCATGACTATTTTGTAATTACCAATGTGTACTTCTTAATCCCTTCCCCCTTTCACCCAGCCCCCAAGACCCTGCTCATCTGGTGACCGTCAATTTGTTCTCTGCATCTGTGACTGTTTGTTTTGTTCATTAATTTTGTTCTTTAGATTTCTCATATAAGTGAAATCATATGGTATTTGTCTTTTTTTCTGTCTGACTTATTTCACTTAGCATAATACCCTCTAGGTCTATCCATGTTGTGGCAGATAGCAAGATCTCATGCTTTTTTATGGCTGAGAAATATTCCATTTATATAGGTACCACCTCTTCATCTATTGATGGGCACTTAGGTAGCTTCCATATCTTTAACATTTCTTGTAACACTGGTTAGCTCTTTCTTATCTGGGATGCTCTTTATCTGTCCTTTGATTCTAAATGGGTAGAGTAATCTTGGCCATAGGTCCCTGCTTTTCATCACCTTGAGTATTTCCTGCCACTCCGTTCTGGCCTGCAAAGTTTCTGTTGAGAAATCACCTGACAGTCTGATGGGATCTCCCTTGTAGGTAACTCTTTTTCTCCTGCTGCTTTTCAGATTCAGTTTGTCTTAAATGATTGGCACTTTGTGCATCTTGGTGTGGGTTTCTTTGGGTTCATCTTGTTTGGGATTCTCTGCGCTCCCTGGGCCTGTATGTCTACTTTCTTTGCCTGGTTAGGGAAGTTTTCCATCACTATTTCTTCAAATAGGTTTCCAATTCCCTGCTCTCTCTCTTCTCCTTCTGGTACCCCTATAATGTGAATACTGTATGCTTGATGTTGTCCCAGAGGCCCCTTAAACTAGCCTCATTATTTTTGGATTCTTTTTTTTTTTTTTTTCTGTTCTGATGGGGAGTTTTCTGCCATTTTGTCTTCCAAATTGCTGATTTGATCCTCTGCTTCAGGTAATCTACTCTTGATTCCCTCTAACGTATTCTTTATTTCGGTTATTGCATTCTTTAGTTCTGTTTCTTTTTTATGGCTTCTATGTCTTTTTCTGTTTATAATCTCTGTTGAAGTTCTCACTGAATTCTTTGAATGTCTTTATAACCAGTGTTTTGAACTCTGTACCTGGTAGGTTGCTTGCATCCATTTCATTTATTAATAGTTCTTTTTCTGGAGTTTTTTTTTCCTCTTCTTTCAGTTGGAATATCTTTTTTTGTTTACTCAGTTTGGCTGTCTCTCTGTGTTTGTTTCTATATATCGGGTGGATCTGCTGTGTCTCCCAGTCTTGGCCAGGTGGCCTTACGTAGTAGGTGTCTTGTTGGGCCCAGTGGTGCCATCCCCCTGATCACCTGAGTCAAGTGCTCCAGGAGTGTCCCTTGTGTAGATTATGTTTGCCCTTGGGTTGTGCATGCCCTTCCTTTGTAGTTGAGCTTTCATTGCTGTTGGCACATCAATGGGTGGAAATGACTCTCAGGCTGATTAATTGTGAGGATTGGCCACACCCACAGTGTATGAGCTACAGTGCCAAGGCTGAGAGGGATTCATCCTAGTGGGCTCTGGTCCCTCCAAGACTGCCCTTTGGGTGTGCAGCTATGGAGCTAATAAGGTGGTGGTTCTCTTTTGAGGTCTGCAGTCAGACTCCAGAGGTCTCTTGGGAGAAGCTCTTGTGCAGGCCAAGGTCAGCTGCTGCCTATGACGAGCCTGGGCAACTTGGTAGGAGCTACAAAGCAATCTTTGGTTGGTTGCCTGTGTTGGAACTGGAGGCACATGGGAGAGGCCACATGGTGAGCCAAGGCCGGCTGTCATCAGTATTGGGCATGGGGCAGCTCAGCATAAGGCCTAGGTACTGCGAGGCCTACCATCATGTGTCCGCTGCCCTAAGGCTCAGCCACTGAAAGAGCCTTGGATGGTACTTGAATTGGGTAAGGTGGGGTCTCAATGAGTCACCAGGGTGGGGTGAGTGGTTTTCACCAAGTTAATGCAGATTCAGTTTTGTCACCAGTATTGAGTCTTGGGTCACTCAGCAAAAGGCTCAGAGCACACTACTGCCTTGGCAATGTGTGACTGGGTGGGGTGGGGTCCCAGGGAGTCACCATGTGGAACCAGTAGATTTCACTAGGCCAATGCAGTTCTGTTTTGGCGATTTTGGGGAGAAGGGCTATGCCTATAGGCTATACTGGAGGAGGGCTCAACACAGGGACTATGGTGGCTGTCCTTTCAGCCCTTGCCCTGAAGCCACACAACTCAATCTCTCCCTGTATGTCTCTGGTGCCTCCCAAGTCACCGTCCTTCTGCAAGAGCTCAGAATGAGTGCCTGGGAGTAAGAGCACAAACCTTTTAAGAGCATGTCTGGGTTTCCAGCAGCCTCCCATCTCGCCTGGGCATAATCCCTGCTAATTTTCACAGCCAGGTATTGTGGGAGATCCTGTTCCCAGCACTGGTGCTCTGGGCTGGGGAACCCGGTATGGGGCTGGGACCCTTCACTCCTCTAAAGAGACCTCCTCAGCTTAGTTATCACTCCTGATTCTTCACCATCACACGTGGGTGTGGAGCCAACCTTTTCACATCTCTGTCCCTCCTACCAGTCTTGATGTGGCTCCTTCTTTATATCCTTAGTTATAGAATTTCTGTTCACCTAGTCTTCAACTGGTTCTACAGGTTGATTTTTCTATAATTTAGTTGTAATTTTAATGTGGTCATGGGAGGAGGCAAGAACAGCATTCACCTACTCCACATTCTTGACTCTCCTTCCTGAGCATTTTTTTTCTTAAAGGAAAGATTAAGGAATAGTTTTCAGTGTAGGGTGGAAAGATGATTGCCCTCAAGTAGGCTGAACTTGGTCCTCATTACCTTCATTTTAACATAAATGCTGAACTCAACTTGTACTGTGTTCAGTCCTTCTTTGCCTGGAACAAAAATACTCAAAACCCAAACCTTAAAAGGTAAAAAATGTTATCTGAAGAAAAATGTGTTTCTTCTTGAATAAATTGTGAAATCTTATCCTTTCTACTTCCATGCACAAAAATGCTCACATGTACACATATGTACAAACACACTTCTTTACCTCAGGCGTATGGAGGACACTGCTATGTGTTTCCCTCCATGTCTAGCTGCCCTTCTTCCATCTTAACTGAACTCTCTTTGCCTTTATTTTTTTGGGTTGTTCTATAATCTGTGGCTTTCCAAGTAAATAAACTTTCATGGTCTACTTGAAAAATAATGGTTTTCCAGAATTTTGGTATTTATTTATTTATTTATTGTTTTTGACAAAAAGAGAGAGACAGAGAGAAGGGGGGAGGGCCCAGAGCAGTCTCCACAGTTGCATGTCATTAGTTTTCTATATAGTTTCATTCCACAGGTAGGTGTGGGGCTGTGCATGGCAGGAACCGGGTCAGGAACTCGGCCCCATTGAGAACCAAACTAGGGACACACCCCAGTTCAGGACATGGGTCCACATGAGCCGGGATTCAATCCTTGGACCCCAGAGATGCAAGATGAGCACTCAACCCACCTAGCCATCCCGGCATCCCCTGGGATTAATTTTGAATAACAGTTTTGTTTGTTTGTTTTTATCTTTTAATTCTTAGTACAAATAAAAAGATAAAATAATTTTATTTTATAATGGGAGTTGTTTTTTTTTTAAGATTTATTTTATTGTTTTTAACAGAGACAGAGAGAGACAGAGACAGACAGACACAGAAGTGGGAGGGCCCAGATCAGTCTCCATAGGTGTGCATCATCAGTCTTCAACATGGTGGTTTCGGGGAAGCCGGGATGGCTCAGTGGGTTAAGAGCTCACTTTGCAGCGCTGCGGACCAGGGATCAAATCCCGGCCCTGACCCGTGCGGACCCATGTGCTGAACTGGAGAGTTCTCCCAGTTCGGTTCTCTCTGTCTCTGTATCTGTATCTCTGTATCTCTCTCTCTCTCTCTCTCTCTCTCTCTCTCTCTGTCAAAAACAATAAAAAAAACAAAACAAAAAAACTCAAAACATGGTGGTTTCATTCCACACAGGTGGGCGGGGGCTGCGCAGGGTGGGAACTGGGAGGCACTACCCCTTGAGCCAGGGGCCGAACTGGGGGGGCAAGAACCGAACTGGGAGCCTCCCGATGGGAAGAACACCCCAGTTCAGCATATGGGTCCACATGGGCTGGGGCCGGGATTCGATCCTCAGTCCCTGGGGTTGCAAAGCGAGTGCTTAACCTGCTGAGCCATCCCGGCTTCCCCTCATGGGAGTTTTTAAGACTATTTTTAAAAACAGAAATCTTTTACATGTATGTTACATTTTTATAAGTGAATCATCATGAGTTAAAAAATAATCCACTTAGCTATTTCATATGTATTAGTTATTTATGAGCATTTTATTTTAGAAAATGTAGGTTCTAATCCTGGTTCTGCCACCTAGTGTGATCTTGATCTTAACCTCCTTGGATCTCTTCTCAATTTAGAAAAGAAGGACCAAGGCTTGACAACCTTTCTCAACTCTTCCAACTCTCAACTTTTATGATTATCTTCTCTTTTCCATATTTGGTTGAAAAAAAATGGGGATACATGAACTTGCTTAAATGTAAAATGTTAAGAAAAGATCATTAAATTTGAGATATATGATTTCTTTAGAAACTATGCCTTTAGGTATTTTCTGACCTATATTTGTCACAAGTGTGATCATATGTCATCTGAGAAATCCATGTCATTACAAATATCTCATTAAAACTGGAAAGTACAGCTTCAGAATTAATATGAAACAAAAGAGACAAACTTCAAAATAAAAGCTGAATCAGAAATGACCAAAATAATGAAGTCTAGTAATTAAAGATCAGCAATAAGTCTGATATGCTTAATGAAAATGTGCAGGAAATTTCTATGTAATAAATTAAGAAAATAATTAACACAACAGCATTGTCTGGGCACTGAAAAAATACCAAACAGCAATAATAGTAACAACAGTAACAATTTAACTAGCTAACAATGTGAAAAGTATGATGAAAGTATAAAGAGTACATTTAATCTTACATTTAAAAACTAATATGTTTTACATACTTTAATAAGTTTTCCTAACGTTGCTTCATTTATTGAGCCCCACCTCTGTGCAAACATTGTATTATGAATTATGGGAGATACAAAAGAAAAAGATATTATTACCCTTAGAAACTTAGTTCCTGTAAAAACAAACAGGGTATGTCCTCTGTGAATATCCTGGTAATCATGGTTTGAAAGGTAACATTTTAAGTAATTTGATATCTTTATATTTCAGATTTACAAAATGATTGAAATAAAATATACAGAAAATGTTTTATAAATTTACCTTACAGAGTAGTTTACTTTAACCTCTTTTCATGATATTTTAGAACTAATTATCAGGTACACTATCTAAAACTGATAGTTTACTCATCATTTCAGATTTTCCTTAATGATGTTAGAAATCAATATATCCAATAATCACAGAATAGTAAGCCATTCGTTTATGTCACCATTTAAAGAGACAAGTATAAGGTATTATGTGAATATAGGGAAAGAAGCATAAACAATAAGGTGAAATGAGGGGATGAAAGGCAGCACATGAAGGATGATCTATCTACACAGGATCATAGCCTCCTAAACATGCATGATGGATATTGAGAGAATTGTGAAGGAACAAGAGGGAAAGTTTCCCTTTAAGTGTGCAGTGTATGAAGCAATATGATATCTTCCTCACACACTTGAGAGAGATTTTCTGGTGGGTGTGATGTGGCATTCACAACAGCAAATTACAGAGCTAAAAAAATCTACATGAAAACTTCCAATTTTTTACTGTTAACATTAGTAACCATCTAAACTTTTAAAAATGTTAGAAAGAGGTGAATTTCAACAGAAAAATATAAAATTCAGTGTAGATCATCTTGAATTTTAGATAAAAAGAAAAAGATTTTCATTTAGAAGTCCAAAAATTTCATAATCATAAAAAACACCCAGAAATTCCAATTCCATATGTTTGGTATGTAAAATATGTATATTAAAATTTTTATTATTTAGCTAAAATTTTATTTTTAAGAGTTTTTCCACTTTTTTACTAGTTCCCTTAATATAGTGTAGCTGAGCAAGCATACTTTTAAAAATGCAAAATCTTAAGGAGTCATATAAAGGTGTGTTTTCCAATAGAAATTTGTATGTTTTCAAATTTATAGGAACTCTGTTCCTACTCATTTGAAAAGAACTATTACGTAGATAACTATCTGTTTCTATGCCCTCAAACAGTATCATTCTGCCATTAGCCAGCCTGTTATTTTTCTTCTTTCTTTTCTAATTTCTATTCATTTTTGGGAAAATACTAAGTTCTTATTACAATGAGTAGCCTTATACATGTAAACTCATGATTGTCAAGAAATATTACAGAAGCAAATCCCCTATGCATTCTTTCAACCTTTAGGTGCCCTATGCTGCCCCCTGCTGCCCAGTGTCCACACTTCCTGAAAATTATTCCAAATTCAACCTTTTCTGCTTCTCTTTTATCTCCCCATCAGAATTTACCTGGCCAGGGATTCAGACCATTGGAGTTACTAATGAAAAGAGGTAGTTCCCTCCTATTTAACCCCATCAGTATTTTCTGGCCAGTAACACACTTGAATTAGTGTCCTGTGGGCAATGACTGACATCCAGATTCCCTAGCTAGGATTCCAAATCTTTCTGTGCTGGCTTCAGACGACTGTCATGGGTCTGTGTCTTCCCGGCTCTAAACCTGCACATTATAGCTCACTCGTTGCCCACATTGGATTTCTAGCTGCTATTCCTAAATGCCATGTATTTTCTTTCCTCCTTTCCTATGTGCACACTGCTGTCTTTACTTGGAATGTCTTCTCTGTTTCTGCATGTTGAAAGCCTTCCAATCTTTCAGTGTTCTGGTCTAAATTAGCTTTTCCATGAAGTTTATCCCAATTTCCAAATGCTGCTCTTTTTCTGTTCTCTCTTTAATCCTATATGACTCAACACAATGTTGTTGTTTTTAATGTAGCCCACAGCAGTATCCAACCTTTTGGCTTCCCTGGGCCACACTGGAAGAAATGTCTTAGGCCACACATAAAACACACTAACATTAACAATAGCTGATGAGCTGAAAAATAAAAAAAAAGGTCGCCCAAAATCTCATAATGGTTTAAGAATTTGTGTTGGGCAGCGTTCAAAGCCATCCTGTGGCTGGACATGCCTGATAGTAGATACTCATTAAAGATTTATTTAGTTAGTGAAGAGCAGATAACAAAGAAAACTTAATTCTTAGAAGAGCTATTTGATTTACTGACTTTCAATAGAGTACCTGGAGAGGATGAGAACCTCTCTAATACTGCAATATCTATACACCCGAATGAGGTGATCTTTGAAGGTCTGGACATGCATTATACATTCAATAATGGGTGGAGCTAGGAATTCAAACAGATCAGTCAATGCTGTGTACTTTAAAGTGTTCTCATAATATCTTCAATAGAAATGTGTGTGGAAAGTTTTAGTCAGCCGTTCTGGAAGTTAAAAACCCTCGTCTATAGAATAAACTTGTAAATTGTGACCACGTAATGAGACAATGCCATCAGAGAGATTTAGTGTCAATGCATGATCTGTTAATATCTGCAAGCGTTGATTTGTTCTTACAAGACGTAATGTGAAGGAATGTAGGATTCTGCCAAGGTCAGAGACCTCTAGATTTAGATATAAAGGATGGTTACATATTCTAGAAGATTAAGAAATAAAAATCAAATATTTGTCAATTGTAGCCACTTGTGTGAGGACTAAAGATTTCGAACCTGGTTTAAAAAAGGAAAGATATATCTCAATATTTTTGGCAAGTATGCTTTTTCTCTCTCTTTTTGATACAGTGAATACAAATAAGGCTCAGAATGTCACATCAGTGTCTCAGACAAGGGTCTAATTGTGTTCCAATCAAAACCTCTGCTCATTAAGAAACCTCAATAAGCTGTTAAATAAGACCAAAAAAATTTCACTTGGGAATTCAACATCCAAAATTGTGTGGTCAGACATTACTGTTTTCCTCATAGTTATGAATCTTTTAACTTCAGAAAGATTTAAAGTACAGAAATATGTTTTTTTGTTTTCTTTTTTAGTGTAGGTAATTGTTCTGTTTAAGAGCATTTGGGAGAAGCCAGGATGGCTCAGTGGGTTAAGTGCTCGCTTTGCATCCTCAAGGATTGATGAGCAAATCCCAGCCCCAACCTGTGTGGACCCATATGCTGAACTGGGGTGTGCTTCCCATGCGGGAGGCCCCCAGTTTGGTTCTTGGCCCCTGGCTCAAGGGGGCGTGCCTCCCATGCAGAAGGTCCCCAGCCCAGTTTCTACCCTGTGCAGCCCCCACCCACCTGTGTGGAATGATGTACAACTATGGAGACTGCTCTGGGCCCTCCCTCTTCTGTCTGTCTCTGCCTCTCTCTGTCAAAAACAATAAGATAAATTAAATTAAAAAAAAGAAAATTTGACCTAACTAAATATGAGGTCAGCCTTTGGACTTTTAAGTAGAACTACTAAGTTATATGTAGTGTGGAAATATTAAAGAGAACTTAAGAATCATCATATTTAGAAGTTAAAACTATTGGATGACTTTCTTAACTTCCTAACAATGTTTACTAAGTAACAAAGGAGACAATTGTATGTAGTAAGTTTATAAGTGCAATATAAAACATTGGGAGGTATTTAATAAGTAGGGCTATAAATGAGACCAAATTTTAAAGAATCATGATATAAAAAATTTGCAAAATTTATATAGTAAGACTTGTAAACCAAATTTGAAAACATAAGAATACCACTGGATATGTAACTTTCATAAATTTCATATTTAAAAAAAATTCAAATTAACTTTGGTCTTTCAATATATGACTCACTCTTGAGGACATGAAGTAACTCACAACTTAAGGGCAGCTACTGGGCTGTTTTCTTGCAGCTAAAGTTGGTTTTCATTAAGCAGCCAACTTAATGTTTCATCACACAGAACTTGTTTTGACAGCTCAGTTATTCTTTATTTTGGTTTGAAACTTCCTCGCTTCCTAGGAGATGGATTGCAGCTTTTGAAAAATTGAGATGAGAAGTAGCATTACTACTCTACTGATCTCTCAAATTTTTGTTTTAGCAGCGTACGTCAACAGTGTAAGTTAGCATTTCTTAACCCTAACTGCATATTACAATGTCATGAAATGGTTTTGGAAAATAGTTATGCCCAGATCCCATCCCAGACCAACTGGGTCTCTGGGGATGGGTTGCAGGCATACTGCTTTTTAAGTTTCTGGGTGAGGCTCAGTACAGGCCAAGTTGAGAGCTGCGGATGCAACAGTGTGAGTGTTCCATCATGAAGGACCAGTGTGCTTCCAGTGGAACTCTTTGTACTCATGAAAACTGCTAACAGACTAAATGCTTACATACCACCCATCAACCCCCCTTCCACATGCAATAATTGAAATCTTAACCCCCAATGTTATGGTACTTGGAGGTGGCACCTTTTGGAAGTGATTAGGTCATGAGGGTGGAGCCCTCATGAATGGGACGAGTGCCCTCAGAAAAGAGACCCCAGAGAGCTCCCTCTCCCTTTCTGCCATCTGAAGACACATTGAGAAAATGACTGTCTGTGGACCAGGAAGTACACTTTCACTCAACACAGAATCCATTGGCTCCTTGATCTCAGACTTCTTAGCTTCCATAACTCTGGGAAATAAATTTCTGTTGCTTATAAGCCACGCAGTCTATGGTATTCTTTTATGGCAGCCGGAACCAAGACCAAGACAAAGGCGCTCTATAAATTAGTTGTCCAGTATGGCAGCCACTAGCCAGATGTAGCTACTGCATTATTCATTTTAATCAATTCAGATTTAAATTTAAAGAGCAACATGTGGCTACTGACTACTGTATAGGACAGCACAGTTCTGTCAGTTTTAGGCCACTTTAACTGATCTGAGTCTATTATTAAATAGGTACTAAAAGACTGTTTTTGATACTAGATTACAGCAGCCTGAACTCACTACTCTTGCCTCCTCAGGGTACTTCATACTAGCTTCTTTGACAGGGACTCTAGCAGCGTGAAACGATAGCTCAGGTTGAATTTGCTGATTGTTTTTTACTCATTTATGTTGAAAGACTGGTTCTTGGGCTTTACATTTTAATGAAAAATGAGCAAAGGCCTTTAGAACTAAAAATTTCTAAAGTCTCAAAGCAGTGAAGCCATTAAATCTTGGAAAAGGTCCCCTTGGCTCCTTGGCATAGTACAGTGTTTTCTACTGGAGGTTCTGTCCTCTGTCTTGGAGGATGGAGAGTTTCCAGTGGATTGGGGCAGTGGCCTGAGTTTCAGAGCTAAATATAGGTCATTGGCATAGCAGCTTCTCTTTCTCAGTCTCATTGAAGCCATGTCCTGTTAAGGAATGTGGGTTGGTGGGATAAAATCTTGAGAGAAACAGCCAAAATGCCACAGGTACAGTCTTTTTTAGATGTAACTTGCTATTGAATACAACTATAAGTTTTATTTTTATCTGCTTTAAAAAATAATTTATAAGTTATAAATTGCTATTTTTTAAAAGGTTAAAAATACACACAAATATGAATTGTTGGCAACTAAATCTCAAATGTGATATGCTATGACATAAGAAGAATCCTCCTTCAAGTCATTGCTGAACTCTCTCCTTTTCAATAGGCTATCCTGACCACCCTATTTAATACTGCAACATGTATTTATTCCTATATTTGCCAAATGTAAAATGACACCCCTTAAAGTTTGGCATATCGCAAAGCCAAAATATTTATCATGACAAGTACTATCTGGTTCTCTAAAGCAGTGTCTCAAAAAGTGGTCCCTGGACCAGCAGCATTAGCATGATCAACATCATTTGGGAGCTGGCTAGAAATGTCTCTTCTAAGGCCACATCCTAGAACAAGTGAACCAGGAACCCAAGGTGTGGGGCCCAGAAATCGGCGCTTTTGGTGATCCTGGTACACTCTAAAGTTTGAGATCCACTGATCTAGAGTATGTTGAATCCCCTCCAAAATACCCCAATCTTAAAACTTCCATAAATCCCAAAGTTGGTAAAGATAAAAACATTTTGTAGATAAAATTAACCTTGTAAGTTGTGAAATAGAAGTCAATATTTGGACCTAGTGCTGTGAATCACGAGTTTACCTGCTTCAAGAAAGCCTCATTGAATCTCTAGTCATTGATCATTGTTTTCCCTATAAAAATTAAACTTCTGAAGAAATTTTATGAGATATTCCTGAAGCGATGAGATGCAGTACAACTGTTTCTTTAGCAAAATCAACATACAAACATTCAGATATACACAAATTAGGTGAGCAATTACTCATTTTATGAAAAGGTTATTAGTTTTATAAAATAATTCACTAGAGGACTCATTGAAACAGTGACATCACACAGTACATTTAACATATGATGTCAATTTATACAATATAAATTTGCAAATATCTAATGTGACAGTATAGAAGAGTAAGTAAGTAAAGAAGCTCTGATTTTAGACTTTCTAGGTTCCAACTCCACTTTTTCATTTACTGTGCAACCTGGGCCAAGCAGTTTTTTGTTACTATGTAACTTGACCAAAACTCTCTATGCCTCAGTCCTCATCTATAAAATGGGTATAATAATTGTCCTATCTCCAAAGTTTGTGTGAAGATTTAAGGAGATAATAAAGGTATTTAGCCTAGAGGCTAGAACTTAGTAAGCTCTAATTAAATGTTATTTTTGGTTTAAAAATAACACTGGTCACACTGCATTTGTGATCAGTCCGGTCTCTATGAAAACAGATATTCATCTTTTATCACACAAGAAAGTTTATGCAAAGCAAACAGGAGTTAATAATATTGAGCACTGGATACTGAACAGGTGTTCACCCTTCCAAGAGCTCTTCCCAAGCCAAACCCATCATGGTAATTTCCATTTCCTTGTCAGTGACTGCTTTAGGTATGACCATGTTCTACAGACAGGCCAATGTGCTATAAGAAGCAGTGTGCTGTGGGCCTGTGGAAAGAATTTCTTTACTTATGAAAAGATGGGTAAGAAACAATTCTCCCTTTGGAAATTGTAATATCAGGATGTGATGCTTGGAGCTGCAGCAACCATCTTGTGACTATGAGGAAAGATATCATTGACATTATGGCAATGTAAAGAAAAATGAAATGTACTAAGGAAATTGATAATGTTCTTGAGCTATTGAATGAAACAACCAGCTTGCCTCCTGATTACTAATTTAGTTGAAACAATAAATGTCTTTTTTTTTTTATACCACTAGTAGCATTCTATGTTACTATGAAAGCAAACTAAATGACTGTAGTTATATTATCTTCATAAATTAAAGTATTTGTTTTTATTTCTAAAATTTATGTTATATATATCATTAAAAATTTTTCAGAAGATTTCAAAATAAAAATATTTTAACTCTGATATAATCCTTTAAAATAGTAATTGAATTTCTCTGCTTCATTTTACAATTTGTATTTAGATTGGCATTTATTTCATGACAATTGAGCAAAATGTACAAAAGGTTTTCATTAAATGGATCTTAGAAGGACACTCCCAAAATTCCTACTACCAGAGTGATCTTCTTCTCTCTTCTTAAGCAAATAAGTTAATGTTTTATTTCTCACTTTGCAATAAGAATTTGCATTACGGTAGGTAACCATCTATTTATGTAACACCTATTTGGGCCATATCTAGAATCTGAGGGCTGATTTACCTTCAATGTGTGATAATTTGATACCTCAATAATGGTCTTACAACAGAAGGACTCTTGTTACACTTTATATAAACAGATTTAAATTTAAAAATATTTTACTTCAGGGGATGCCGGGATAACTCAGCAGGTTGAGTGTCTACCTTGCAACTGGGATCAAATCCTGGCCCCAGATCACACAAACCTGTATGCTGAACTGCAGTACAACTGGTAACCGCTGGGATGTCAGCAAAGGTTCTCATCACCCATGTGGGAGATCCACCCCCACCCCACCCCACCCCCGTTTGGTTCCGCCCTTCACAGCCCCACATCCACCTGTGTGGAAAGAAACCATGTCAGAACTAATGATGTACAACTATGGTGACTGCTCTGGGCCCTCCCACTTCTCTTTCTCTCTCTCTCTCTCTCTCTGTCTCTTTCCTTCTCTCAAACAATAAAATAAATCTTAAAAAAAAAATTTACTCCAGAAATCTTATTTAGCCTTTATTCCCAAATGGGAACCTCCCACATCTAGACTTTAGAATTAGTATCCTTAGAACTTTGAACCATATTGGACTATAAATTCCATGAGGGATCCCTCCCTAATTTTTCTCAATATTCTAGCATTTTAGTATAATAGCACATATAGATAGGAGGAAAATCTAGAACAACCCCCACCCCCATAAAAATAAATGTTGAACAAATAAAGTATAAAATATACCTCTTCCATCTTTTTTCATAAAGAAACAATTATCTTTACTTTACTTTCCCTTTAGATTCTCTATTGAGTGTATTTTGGAAGAACAACAGTCACAAACACACACTTTGTCTATTATTTCTCTCTATTCTTGCTTTGTAAAACCATGCTGACAATAGTGAATCTGTATAGTCTTATGGAAAGTAATGATATGTCCAAGAAATAGCAGAAGTAAAAATGTACAAGAAGTGGGTGGAATTAAAAACATATGTTTCAGGTCTGTATTAAACTTGGTTTTCATAGAGCAAAATTTTTAGCTATTTTTTCTTCTTCTAGAAAAGTTCATTCCAAGGTATATTAGATTGGTTCTGGCTGATATTTTCAGCCTTTCATGTTAGGTCATGTTAATATCTCTATAAATGGTTCTTCCCTTTGTTACCTCATCCTTCATAACAGGTTTGGCTAACCTTAAAATTTCCTCAATCTTTAGCAATATTAATAAATACAAATAAAATAAATTAGGAAATTATGTTGGCTGATTGCATTAAGTCTTAATAAAATTCTCAGTTTATTTCTGTTACTGAC
Source organism: Craseonycteris thonglongyai (assembly GCA_004027555.1). Taxonomy (NCBI): domain Eukaryota; kingdom Metazoa; phylum Chordata; class Mammalia; order Chiroptera; family Craseonycteridae; genus Craseonycteris; species Craseonycteris thonglongyai. The sequence continues at coordinate 35,148 of PVKE010002893.1, forward strand.
CAAGCTCCACAATTTCAAGTTCATTTTTGTGAGGTTCATTGTTTGGAATTTGGTTTACAGATTCTCCATGTCTTGGGCATCATTTCTTCTTTCTGCAACCTGTGTTTTTTGTTGGTTTTGTTTTGTTTTGTTTTGTTTTTGCCATTTCACTACTCATTGATCCCTCCCTCCATCAGAGGGATGGGCAGGGTGAAAAAAATGATATGATATTTTAATATAATCAACTTTGCTCCTTACTAAAATCTGATAAAATGGTGTGCAAGAAAGAAGGAAGTAATTGTTGACTAAAATGACATTTCAGGATTTTAAACAATAATTATTTATTGATCATGACCTATCAACTATTACAGTGGAAAACTGAATTCTCCATAGCTATATTTAAGAAATAAAGATTTTTTTCATGATAAAAACAGTTTATGATAATAATTCTAATCATAATCACACCTAACTCATGAACTAAATGCCAACAAAAAAGTCGACAATTGAAAAAAGACAATATCCAAATCAAGAGCTAAAATGAATCACAAGGTGGATTTAAAAATGGAGAATATAAAATAATGAATTGTTTTTGCCTCAAAGATTCAAACCTCCTTACTTACACAGTGACGTAAGAGTCACAGATAGAAGACTATCTTTAATATAAATATCCATGAATAATTTTTTAAAGTGAAGATTTAACTATACTGGTTACTTCATAATCAATGATGTAATAGTCAATGATGTAGGAGAACAAAGAGCATTGCATAGCTACATATGGATTTCATAGCATCAGTTTGTTTTTAAAGGGGAGGCTAAAATACATAAATATTTTTAGTTTTCACAAATTAAAATGTCACCAGCTGAATAACATAATAATAAACGTACTGGGAAGTATATGTTATTCAAAAGATCAACTTTAGAGAACTAAACTCTTCATCATGACCAGAGGGTTAGATAATATATTTATACCTGTAGTATTTCATTCTATAAATAATCTATAATGTCATAACTAGTTTTGATGGGGGGGCATTTAAATTCTATAAAAAAATAAAATATTACAGTGAATATTTTCAAATTTTTATAGCATAATATAAACAAAGTATAGGCTTACTACATAATTATTTTTTGAAGTTCAAGGGAAGGATCCTAAACAGGTAAATAGGGACATAAAAATCAGAAATACTATTCCTACTGATTTTCACACATTCTTTTACTTCAGAATTTCAAATGATTAGCATTTATATATCTCAAAAAATTTAAGAATACTTAAAGATTTTTACTCTCTCAAGAAATAATCTATTCAGTTGTATGGAAAAGTGGTCTAAAATACTATTTCAGTTGTTATTTTTTTTATTTGACAAAATAATATGTTTTTAGGTACAACTAGTGATTCCTTCCACTTCTTTTTTGAATAAAAGGCTTATTCACTTTCTTCATAAGTAATTAAAATGTTCAGAGGCCAGTAAAACCTATATTGTAATATACATTTTTGTTCTTATGAGGCTTTGGGCCTAAATCCCATATTCTCTAATCAGAACAAAGATCGAAAAGATTTATTTTACATTCACATATGTAACATCAATATTTTAAAAGTTAAAAGCAGTTGTATACATATTCTTAGAGAACTTATCTGATTCCAACAATATTTGCTCTTTTTAGAATAAGGGTATACATTAATTCAACTGAAGTATCATTCCAAAAGATACTATATATCAAACTACTAGAAAATGATCAGATAATAACTTAGAATAGTTATTTAAGAAATGCCTAGGTTCAAAACAAAATTAAACTTCTACAATGTTTAGTGAACTCAAACTCAAACGTTTTGTTACATGGAAAATACATGAATGTGTATGATGTTGTAATATAAGGAAAATGCAAAATGTTACTGAGGGAGGAGAGGGTAAACCGACAGCTTTACTATTGAAGAATTTTGATCAAGAGATAATCATATCAGATAAAACACAACTGCAAACTGCATGCTTGTCCCTGATGTTCCTTCCCTGGACTGGTTGTGACGACATGTCTGCTCTCACCCACAGTTCACAGAAAACATTTAAATCATACAACTGAATAATTTCCTCTGACTAAATTGAACTTTCTTTAAGGAAAAAAAGGGATAAGATAATAGATCAAATCTTGCCCCACCTCTTCTTTTTCCTCCTTTTTTCTTTTAGTGAAACTGACATAAATTGTTGAGGAGCACTACAGCGCCACCAACACAGATCAATGCAAAACAAAAAAGATCTCCAACCGTGTGCAAAAAGAAAAAAATTAGAAAAATGCCAAAAATTACAAAATGTCTCCCAAATGTACCTTTTTGGAGAAAAACATGATAGATATGCAAAGATTATCTAATGAAGCTCATTAAATAATCAATATCATGGAATATAAGTTTAGATCTGACCAGCAAATAAAAGATTCACTATTTAGTAACAACCATAACTTAATATGAACCGGGTTATGTCAATCTCCACCTTCAATATACCAAGGGCAGCTTTTCTGTAGTTTGTATCCAAGTAATCCATCAAGAAAAACCACAATAGGCCTTATAAACAAAACAAAACAATACAAAAAACTCAAACTACATCCATAGTTTGCCTGCTGATAATTTAGTCCTGGACAAATTAGGTAATATATAATTTTTATAAAGAGGATATGCACATATTTGGTATTACCAACATTGCTGGCACAAAACAAGTCCATCTTGAAATAGCTGAGTTCTCCTGTAGTTCACAGTAATTAAAGTACAATTTATACGTATTATATATATTTAGCTTTAATAATTAAAAAAAAACTATATTTTATTTGTTGGTAAAAATTAACCAGACACGATGAGGTGTAATGTTCAGATCAAAGCTAAAGAAAAATACAAAGATTGGTTTTGTTAGGAGAAACACAATGAAAATCCCTTTTATCTGGTAGCTCATTCAAAGACTTAATGACATAAATGTTTAAAATGGCAAACTTACCATTAGTGTAGGCAAAGAAGAAGCCAGTTCTTGAAAAATAATTGTAACAATATAGGCTGGGTACTTGGGTCCCTAGAAACAACAGCCTCCAGGCAGCATATGGATCTTGAAACATCTTTAAAATTTTGGGTAAATAAAAAGTAACACTTTCTCCCATGATCGGTGGCTGAATGGGGTGGCTTCCCCCAGGATCTGTGGGCGTTTGGGGGGAAATCGGAGAAATATCCACAGAAGATTAAAAGCAGAGGAGGCAGCGGCAGCCAGTAGAGTCTGGGGTTAACAACTTTGCGATGGCAAGCAGGCGTGCTCTGATTGGCTAGGAGGGCAGTGTCCCTACAGTCTGCACTATCCCCCGCTCCCCCCGCCTCCTGCAGCTCGGAAAAAAATGCAGTGTGTGTGCCATTTTACACCGGGCTTTTAAAAGCACAGCCACCCAGATGACAAAAGTCCAAGCTCGTTATTAAGTGACACTGCAAAACAATAGCACCCACAACGGCCTGTTAGCTCAGGAAAATGCCATTTCAACGTCTTCGGGAGCACTCTTGTTTCTTGTATGTGGGTTTTTACGCAATACAGTGCTTTTCTTAAGCAAACTGTTTATTACTTTACAAACATCGGTATATAATGTGGATACAAATATGGCCATTTATAAATTGTTTCTGTCAGAACATTTTTTATTCGACCTCGTTAAGGTCTCTAAAAGAGGCCAGTCATCCTTGCACAAACGCACGACTCCTTCAGCTCTGAGAGCTTTAATTCCTTAAAAAAAAATAGAATCTGTTAGCTATAATAACTTCCATTTGTGCAAAGAATAAAAATAAAATTATTATTTTAGTGGTTAAATGAGAAACAGTGGCATACTTTTTTTTTTTTTTCTCCTTAAAATTCTTGTTTCAAAAGCCTTTACTGGAAGACAATTCTACCGCCCTGCCTTGCAAACAAAATGGCTGTGGTACTGAGTTTTTTTGGATCCTCCCACTGGCCGCCTCCTGGCCTCCAGGAAGTGGTAAAAATCCAAAATAAATACAGTACTAAAAGTGCATTGTCCAGTCTGAGCTCCGTTGACACGTTTGCTAAGGGGGTCTTAGATACGTGCTGCTTTTTATTCGTTTTTGGTTTTTTTTTTCAAGTTGTTTCGAAAAGAACATCAATCACTAGAGAGTTACTTGACTGTAATTTGAACTTCCTGCTTTACATATTTATAAGGTCTTTCACCTATCTTGGCAGGCTTTCAAATTAAGTGGGCTGGGAAATTTGATGCTTCTGTCTCTAGTTGTGAGCTGAGTCAGGTATTTGGTGGTTGCCACTGGACTTTTAAATAAAAATGAAGTTTGAAACTTAAAAAATAATATGAAACAAATGCTACACTACGGTTGATTGCAAATGTAACATCACACAAGTCAGCAAATATCAAAACGTGTCAGAACCTGAATATATGTTTTAATTGAACATATTCAGTGTTATATTCTTTGCCAGCTAGATTTCTAAGGAGCTAGGGATAGAAAGGGGTTTCAAGGAATTGGATGGGGAATGGCCCACATTCTTGAGGAGCCTCTCCACGCGGGGTCTGGTATGTCTACCCTTGCCTGACATTTAGTAGGTAACATTCTAGACTTTTAAGTAGGGTGACTATTTATCTTCTAAATCAGGACATTTTGGAGAGCGAAAGGGGGTATATTACTGAAGGATGACTGGAATAAATAGGACTGTACATGACAGACCAGGAGACAGAGCTGTGTTATATGTTCAGAGAAACCTCCTTAAACTTTTGTAGGGCAGGTAACCTACAGACACAGGTCCCAGGCCATTGTATATAGAATTGGAGCTAGACCCCCCCTCTGGGCTGTATCTTCTGCCCTGGATCTATTGTGAACTGAAGGAGCTGTTGAAAGTCTCAGATTCAGACATAGTTAGTGAACAAGCAAGGTAAGGAAAATAACAGTATTTCCTTTTTATTTTATGGTCTCACCAAAGGTGACCTGATGGCAGTAAATTTCAATGACATTTATTTGATTGACATCATGATAACATTTTTAAGACGTCATCTAATGAAGAGAGAAAACTAAAATTCCTCAGGAATTTTTAAGCGGTTTTCCTTCCAACAGAAAATTTTTTTCTAAGGGCCATTTTCACTATACAATACTTTTGTTTTTCCACCACTCCTACTCTGTCCTTTTCTCTTTCACCTTTCCCCCCCACCTTTATATATACATGTGCATCCATATATGCATATATACCATATATAATTATGCAAATGTAATTTATATATGACATTATGCATACATACACATATATTTTATATATTTTATTATCTATAGATTAGAATCTTCTGTACACTACAATATGAGTATTTCTAATTATATACTTTACTGTGGTAAACGTTTCTTTAGAGATTTTGTGATAACATTCATCATATTCATGATCTGAACATCTTTTGTTTTAGTAAAGGTAAAATGTGAAGTAGGATGCTTTGGAAAAATTATATTGAGAGCTTAGAACGTGCCAGGCATGGTGCTTGGTATATTAATAGATATTAACAAACAAGCAGACAGTTTATCTCCTCCTTCATAGAGCTGATAGAGAAATAAGCAAGCAAACAAATATTTAATTATCAATTATGATAAGTGCTATTTAAATATATAGAGTGTTGTCTTAGAATAACAGGGAGGGAATCACATAGATAAAGTGATAAGGAAAGTTGCTTTTAAGCAGGTTACAATGAAACTAGCACTGAAGGATGAGAAGGAGCCAAACTTGAAAAATACATGAAAAAAAGCAGACCAGGAAAAGGTTACATGTGCTAATGCCCTGAGGCAGAATGGAGCTTTGCATATTCCAGGAAGTAAAATGAGGCCAACGTCTGCACAGTGTTTTGACGTCTGCACAGGGAAAATGACATCCAGTGAAGTCAGAAGTGTAGTGACAGACTGCAGAGTGACAAGCTACAGAAAGGAATTCCATACCTAAGCAAGTGAATTGTATTCAGAGAGTAAAATGTTGGAATTTGAGATTTTGGAGGTTTTAGTGATGCTGAAATCCAGAGAAGTTGCACTGAAGTGCTAGTTTTGAGTAGACATAGCTGCGTAGCTGCATCACAGTGTTTTTTTTGTTTGTTTGTTTGTTTGTTTTTTAATATCTTTTTATATTTATAGAGAGTAATTGTTTTATCTTCAGTGCATATTTATTTCTATTTTACTTTTGACAGATAGAGAGAGAGACAGAGACAGAGACAGCCAGAGAACCGAACTGTGGGAACTCCCCAGTTCAGCATGTGGGTCCTGCCTGGGCCGGAGCCGGGATTCGATCCTCGGTCCTCGGGGCTTCAAAGCGAGCGCTCAACCCGCTGAGCCGTCCCGGCTTTTCCCACATCACAGTGTTTTGATATTATAGTTTATAAAATTTACATTTCATCTGCATGATTATGATTGATTCATAAATAAATATGAACAAGAAACCATAATCTAAGGTCATACATATTAGTAATAAAATGAAAAGGAAGAATTCAGTCAACTGTTTGCCTCAGTTTTCTATTTCTCTATAGCAATGTTGACTTCGGTATTTTTTTATTCAAAAAACCTTACATTTCATATCAATTGAACAAAGCTCAATGAATACTTTTTTAACAAATGAATAAGGCAAAGCATTATTAAAGCCAGCATTTAACTAATATAATTAAAATACAAACAGTTATTCTTTTTTAATTAACAGGTTGTTAGCAAATCAAAACTCTATGTACACATGGGCAGAAGTAATGTGTTCAATTTCTTAGATTCTAAGACTTAGAAACATTTAAAAAGTAGGCCAAATTAATGTGTAATCCTTTGAGTGAGCCTTGATGTTAATAGTAATAGAAATCTCTAAACAAATCAAATTTTGAGCCTGTTAGATAATGCAGTTTTTAAGATCTTTACCTCTCAGAGCTATTAGATGAAGGGAAGATGTTTTTGGAATTCAGCAGCTAATTTCTGTGTAACCTCCATTCTATCTAGACTTTTTTTTTTTAACATGAAAGGAAAAGAAAACCACTAATTTGTTTATGGGGTCCCTTCCTCATAGTCAAATGCAATTCTTAGTACAATCAATGTGAGTAATCTTCAAAGTGTTTTCCCTGTTGAAATCAGTTACTATTTAATTGCTGTGTGGTATTAGGCCGAGAAGGAAAACATGGGGACCTCATGGAATACAAGAAATCTGCTAATTTAAAATCTAATAATTTTATAGTAGTAATATGATGCAGCATATTCAATTACAGTGGTATTTTTTGCAGTGAAATATATTGCCAATCACACTAAATGGGGCACAATCAGACTGTAAGTAGCCCTATATGAGTTCAGGTCAGCTTTTGTCACTAAACAGGTATTACAAGTTGTGAAAAAGCTTTCAGTTTTCAAAGATTTTATGAATTCATAATTGTGGGTAAAGGGATTGTGACTGTAGACCTTAGTCCCATTCAGGTAGTTAAAAAGATTATTCTTGGCTTAAATTAAAGCTCATAATTTTAATGATCATGAGCAATTTTCATTTAGAAATGGCCAGATTTTCATTGGTGGGTCCTACTGAATTCATGTACCCATTTTATTAAATTTCTTTAGTTATTTGTGTGGTCTCAGAGAAATTCTTTTAATTTCATCCTTTGTATTTTCCCTATATTATTTTCTTAAGCACAGTAAAAAATTGTGCCTTTTTTTTTTGGTACATGTATTTTAAAGCAGTACCTCACCAGCCATTTTTTTTTTTTGCAAAATGTTTTAATTATATACATTTAGTAGAGATAATAAGTGTGTTTATTTCAGAACTCATCACCCATTGCAGGATCACAGAGCTTTAATTTATCCATTGAAAGAAATGGCATTTTCAAGAAAGGTCATTCATGGGAGCAATTTGCTGACTAACCAATGTCCATCCTCCCTTTCTTACTAATAAAATCCAATTTTACTTTGGTTTTGGCACCTCAAACTGTTTCCACACGGTATTAACCAGTGAGATTAAAGCCGAGGTCATTTGGTGGCGCTTTGAGGAAAGCATTTGATGGTGGCTGACTCAGTGGGCAGTGCCTTCTGCTCAGGGCCTTCAACCTTCTTCCTGCTTGCAGGTTAGTCACCAGCCCTGGGTGGCATCAGGAACTCTACTGTGACAACCAAGAGGCACGCCGTGGGTAAGGGTAGCTGAAGAGAGGGAAGAAAGCTAGGTTCTGTGGAGCCTCCCCCGGCCCCCCCCCCCCCCCCCCGCCCCCCCGCCTGCCCCCCCACCCCCAAACCTTTTCAACATGAGAAAAAAAAGAAAAACACTAATTTATTTGAAGTACTACATTTTGATGGAGGTCTGTTTCACATACACAAATACAATTCCTAGTACAATCACTGTGAGTAATCTTCAAAGTATTTGCTCTGTTTAAATCACAGACCTTTTAATTACCAAGTAGGGAAAATAGGGGAACTAGGCTGCGAAGGGAAACAAAGAGACTTTATAGAATGCAGCAAATCTGTCTTACCAGGGAAGACCCGCCCCAACTGGAATTAATATCTGGAAGGCTGACCCCTTGTAGTGCAGACTTCCACCGCTAGGTGAGTGTTCTAGGAACCCATCTGCATCACTGTACCAAGTCAGCATTGTCTTGAGAGGCTGCATTTGGCTTCGGTGAATTTTTTTGGGGAGACTTTTTCAAATGTCTGCCCATTTCATGATGGATGATTTACACGAACAACGTGCAGGATGACAATGTATGTACCTGCCCGCACTGCACTGAGTGCTCAGCAGTTTTTAACCAAAAATGGCATTACCCCTGTGCCCCACCCTCCCTATTCACCTGATCTCACCCTGAGCGCTTTTTTTGTTTCACCAGATGAAAAATATTCTCAAAGGAAAATGTTTTGCTGATGTGGAAGAGGTAAAACAGCACTAAAAAGCATCAAAATCAATGAATTAGAAAACGGTTTTGAGCAGTAGACAGTGTCTCAATAGGTGTAATGCCATCAAACAGAGAGGACTTTGAAGGTGACTGAAGTTTAAACATGTAAGAATAAACACACAATTTTTTTATAAATAAACTTGTTTTTTTGCCCCCCCCCCCCCCGTAATCTGGGTTGTGGTGGCATGTGGTTACATGTATATATTATATATATGTGTGTGTGTGTTATATATGTCCATATACCATGTATGTAAAAATTGAGCTGTACATTGATTAGTACACTGAATGTGCTTTATTATATGTACGTTATCCCTTAATTAAAGCTATTTTAATATATTACAAAGTGATGGGTTCTAAAAATTTGAATGTAGGCATTGTAAATAAGCTAGGAAGATTTAATTATTTTTAAAAATAGTCAATAATCTTTTTGCTCTAAGTGCCTAAGACAACTACTCATTTCTCTCATTAAAAAATGATGCTCCTATATTTATGTTTACCTATAATCATATTACTGGCACAGTGTTCTATAATAGAACTGCATATTCCATTACTATTCACTCTCTCAATATTATTTTTCTTATACTCTTATTTGACAGCTATACTAATATGCATGCCTTTGTCAGTAGCAGCCATCTTTATTTTATGAGCCCTAAATCTTGGGTGATCTTACCTGTCACTCAAGTTTCTCATTCCTATATGGCTTATCAGAAGCCTAGGATCTGTGGTAACTTAACCTATTGTGGACCTTGTGGGTGTGAAATGGTTAAACAGCAAAGCCTTAGGTTGATGATTTCTTGTAGTATGATATAGGTAGTATCAAAAACACAACAAAAAGAAATTCTTATCTAGCTATCAATAGGAAATTTATACTTTTGGCTATTAAAAAGAAAGGACTTCATTATAAAGAACTCCTTCCCCTCCATGACAGTCTTGCAGGGCAATGCTGAAAAAAATTACACATTGACAGAGATCATACTGCTTAGAATTTCAGTCGCTCATGGGTGTATGAAGTAAAAGAGAAATGGGAATAGCTCCAGCAATAGAAATACAGTTGGCAAAGACTCTTAAAATATAAACTTTAAACAGTTACAGAAAAAGAGATGAGAATTCTCTCTGAGATCATTAAAGTTTTCTCACAAGAAACACCATTTACTGTTATGGAATGTGAATCATTATTGAAACAAAACTACAGTCTACAAATAATTCAAGGCTAGAATGACAAAGGAAGAGGAGTTTAATAGGATCAAATCATAAATAATTTCCCTAGCTATATCCAGGTAAGGATTCTTAGTGTGGGGGGAGGAGGGACTTAACGTTAATGACAGAATCTACACAGCTAGGTTATTGTATTTTAATATTCAGTAAGTTATTCTTAACAAATCCTCTTGTCATTATATTGTATTGCATTAAAAAGAACACTTTAGGCATTGTTATAAGTAAGATTTATTTTATTTTATTTTATTTTATTTTATTGTTTCACAGAGAGAGACAGAGAAGGGGGTGGGCCCAGAGCAGGCTCCATAGTTGTACATCTTTAGTTGTGACATCGTTTCATTCCACATAGGTGGATGTGGGGTTGAGCAGGGTGAAAGTCGAACCAGGAGTCTCCCACATGGGAAGCATGCGTCAGTTTAGCATATGGGTCCACACGGGCAGGGGGCTGGGACTCACTCCCAGGGCCCTGTGGCTGCAAGGCAAGCGCTCAATCTGCTGAGCCATTCCGGCTTCCCTATAAATTAGATGTAGGGACTGAATAACCCTCAAATTGCAATTTGAGCCATCAAAATCTTGGTGCTCACAGTCGGTGGTGCAGAGAAGCAGCACCTGGCACTAAAATGTGCTTCTACAAGGGCTTATTCTGTCTGGCTAGTTAACACCTTCCAGGTCCACACACTAGGAAATAAGGATCCTTTATTTTATTAGTAAGAATGAGTAGTAAAAGAGAGGCAGTTCTTGCAAAAAGCCAGATTGCCAGCGTAATGATTCATTTCAACATGTGACCATTGAAAGAAGCATTACACAGCATGTGCTGTAAATGTACATATTTATAATTAGCAAGTTGCTATCTAATGTCAAATTGAGTTTTCAGATATTCTTATTGATAAAAATAAGTAATAGTCTAAGTGCCCTCTATAATTCTGGCATATTATTCTCTTTTATTGTATTCATTTTTCCCCAGTGGTAAAAGTAACAATATAAAGTCGTGACCAGCCAGTTGGAAAATATGGAAATGTATAATGAAGAATATACTAATCACTTGTAGTCCTGCTTCTCTAGATCTCTTTCCAGTGTATTTTCTTGTACTGTTTTTGTGTTGGCAAACTTTCAAAATAAAGGGTGCCAAGTCAGCGATCCCTATTATATAACTGAACAAGTATATATAATAGTCACAAAAATAACTCAGAAGTGATTACATAATTAACACAGTTGTACCTTACTTTGATAAAGGGCAGAGACTTTTCAAGTGGCACTAGAAAATTGCTCCCCTCTCTAGTTCTAAATTATTTGTAAAATCACAGATAGCACAAGTATGAACTATTTTAAGTGAAATGGATTGCTTACTTGCTCCTAATCATTAACAAGATCATCTGTGCTGAATGAATAGGGTTATATGGGAGTGAATATTGAAAAAAAGAGGTAACTTCAGAGCATGAAACATTTGGAAAAGAGGGAAAGATGGCTAATGGGCAAAAATGAAGACACGGAGTTCCTGGGGGATGAGGGAGAAGAGTACCAGAAGTGGGAGATCAAGCATAAAATAATATGGCATTGGACCGTAGATAGAGTGACCATATCATTTACTGTTAAATCCAGAACACTTGCAAGAGTGAAAATAATGCTATTAACAATCACACTGGAACAACAGTCTGAATTATACAGAAAAAATCAGGCAATATGCTAATTTTAGATTAAAAAAAATAAACCCACAGCCCTGGGCAGGATGGCCCACAAGCAGATCTACTACTCGGACAAGTACTTCGATGAGCACTACGAGTACCGGCACGTCATGTTACCTAGAGAACTTTCTAAGCAAGTCCCCAAAACCCATCTGATGTCAGAAGAGGAGTGGAGGCGGCTCGGAGTCCAGCAGAGTCTCGGCTGGGTTCATTATATGATTCATGAGCCAGAACCACATATTCTTCTCTTTAGACGACCTCTTCCAAAAGATCAACAAAAATGAAGTGTATCTGAGGATCGTCAATTAAATCTTTTTCAAGTTTAATGGATATGTGTATATAAGGTAGTATTCAGTGAATACTTGAAAAATGTACAAATGATTTGTCCGTATCTGTGCATCAGCTGTATTCTTCACAGCATCAGAGCTGTTACATGCAGCTGCACGCAGGTTACTGTAAGGTGTTTAAAATTTCTTCTAGTCAATGTTTCTCTTAATATAAGTGCCTATTTGACTTTACCTGTTATTTGTTAAATAAAGTTTGTATGTTGCATTTAAATATATATATATATATATATATATAGGGTATAGGTAGCAAACAGTTGACTGACTCTTTAGCATTTTTTTTTTTTTTTAGATATTTGAATACAACTTTATTCTGATTCTAAACGTAAGGAATGGGAATGACAATAACAAACGAGATTTCACCACCGAGTACTGCGATGTGACTGTAGCAGTCTTATATTTGAAACTCAATAAGGAAACAACTGTGTTCCAAACAGCTAAATATGCAGAGGTCCAAAAAATGAGGGTACTTTTTAACTCCCACTCACTCTGAAGCCCATCCATCGCCTTCAGCATCCCAGAGATTAAGCACATGTTCTGCTTAGCTATGTAATAAAGTGGCAAACATGCTGCACCACTGACATCACAGGACAGTTGCCTATAAAACTAGACTTCTGACGCTGGGCTCCAGCTTCACTCCTCACAGGTCATCGTCCTCGTCTGGGAGAGCAGTCGTCTGAGCCACCTCTAGGTCATGCTCATACATTTTTTTTTTGTTTGTTTGTTTTCAAAGTACGCTCCCATTTATTTTATCTGTTCCTAACAGTCCCTCTAAGAGGTCGTTACGCAGGTTGTTATTAATTTCATTTCACGATTAAGAAAATGAAATGAGGATTTGTTAATGTGTAAAAACACATGTTGGGACGTGAAAACTGAACTCAGGTCCATCCTGTCCACTCAACCATGCCTTTCAGGAACCAGTTCTAGTACTGACCGACAGTTCTAACGCAAGACTGCCCAAAATGAAAGACATTTTTTTTTTCTTTTTTTTTTTTTAGTGCATAAGGGTTTCTTTTACGCTACATTCTTACCAACACTTTTATCTCTTGTCTTATTGATGACAGCCACGTGATTATAATTTTAAAACACACAATGAAAGGGGGTAGGGGAGAGACAGAAAGTTAAATGGCAAATGTTAACAGAGATTTCCTCTGAGATGGGGAACTACACGTGATTTTTCTTTTATTCCTTTACACTTTTACTGTTTTTTCCAAATTATCTAGAATGAGCACATATGATCTTGAGAGACACAGGAAAAAATGCTAAAGAGTCAGTCAACTGTTTGCTACCTATACCCTATATATGACAAGTTCTTGATATTACCATCCTTAATGTTTTGACTCTCCATCATTTACTTCTAATCAATTTTCGCTAACGAAAGGAAATGCCAGTTGGGTACTATTTATCCTCTCTGAAGTTTCTTTAAAGAGCCTCTTATCCAGGAGTTAGTGTAAAATGTTGATGAGGCCAAGATCAGGTTTCCATCATAGTGAGAGTGAGTGAATTAGAGTCACTCTATTTTAGGGTTCAGACTTTACTTTCAGAACTGCTAGTAAAGATCTGTTATTGGCTCTTTATTTTATGGACATTTTAAGCCAAGAGCTGGCCTGCTGAACTCTGTCTTGGCCTCTCTGTAATGAGTGCTGTAATATATGTATTTAGTGTCATCATAGAACTCTTAAAATGTAATATTCACTAACAGGTAATCTTAAACTGTTTGCATTTGCAAATCAGTTTGTGGTGTCCATTGTATATATTTGAAAAATTAATACATCAAACCTTAGCTTGCAAACCATCATTTGAAAATTACTTGTAATAGGAAAGAAGGCTATAGAAAAGCTGCTTGCCCTGGGAATTTGAGGAATAGAGGTTGAAGTAACTAACAGTTAATTGAGATCTGCAACCATGTAGGCCTGGGACTCTGAGCCAAACATGATGCTGTTCAAAAGAACCCTAAAGAACCCCCATGTCACTCTGAGGTCTCTGAGCCAGCCATGTGGCACTTGGTACCATCAGAATAGATTTACAGTAGCCAAATCTCTACCTACAGTTTCTTTCTCCAATGGTCTACATCAAACTAGAACTCAGACCAGCTCAACTTCCCACCTTGAGATTCCCCTAAATGTCTCGGGTATGTGATAGAAAGGGGTGGACACATGAAAGAGGTATAGACAGTTCTGGAGACTCTCTAGGAGGGAGTTCTCCAGTGCTTCCTTTTTTGGAAATAGACCAGCATAAAGATGCACATCAAATTAACATAACTGTCATCTGGTCACCTGCTTTTTTAGGAATATGTGGTGGGTTTTCTCAAACTACATACTCTGGTGTCTGTGAGCTCTCTATGAGAATTTAAAATTTTTGTATTTTTATTTAACTAATTAAAAAAAATATATAAGCATCTTATGAATCATCTGAATGCCCTCCCTATAGCCAAGTGCTACCCCGTGATTTTAATCTTGAGTTAGTGTTTATAACTGAGTCAGCACTGAGCAACTCTTTTTTACTCAGGGAGCTAATGAGAAAAGAACCAAAGCAGATTTAATATGTAAATGATGCCTTTATACAAGTGAAGGTCACATGATATCACAAGGTATATGAACAAATGGTTTATTGTAATTTGAAGAAAAAAGAAAGTGATGTGGAATTGTCATCTCACACTACCTGTAGCAGTAGTCTGACAGTAATTCACACTACAGCTGGTGATGTGGAAAACGGTATCATCTATCACATACAATTGAGACCGTTGTTAGAACTTATTAGTTGTATTGATTGGTTTATATTCACTTTATAGGTTTGTATTTTTTATAGTTATATAAGCTCTATAAGCATAAAGACCTTCTATGTAGTTGTATGTATGCATGAAGATGATTAGGGAACATGGACTGTGGTCACATTTTCTGGATATCATTGCTTGGACTGCTACCTGCTGGCTGAACAACTAACCTTGGCAATGATATGTACCATTTTGTGCCCAAATTTCTTTATCTGAATGGGGATAATAATAGTACCTACTGTTATTGTGAGGAATAATTGAATATATGTAAATTATTGCACTAGTACCTGGGGGTGCTAGGTATTCTATGGCAAAAATAATTCAGCTCAGTAATTTCAGTGAAAATACAGAAGTGTGAGAAGGCTGCTCTATTGGATAAAATTAAGGTTTGTAAAATATTTACTGTTCACACAGCACATCATATCGATGAAATACTTTTTCACATAGTTCATTATTTTACTTAGTCTTTAACACCGACCCTGAAAGCTAGATATCTTTCTTGTTATAAAACTTGGATAGTTGAAGTGATATGCCCTGAAAAACATGTTTGCCATGAGTATTTGATACTTCTTTCCCTCATGGAGAATGAAGGAATATTTTGTAACTCAGTATTTTACCATTTTCTTTTGGGTTGCTTGGAAGCCCAGAGGTAATTTTTGTACTTAACATATTTTAGTACTTGTGTAGAATTTAGGGGTCTGGATATCTTGTTATATTTTGTATCTTTGTCTCGCTTTTCTATCCTAATTTGTATTTTTCCTGATTCTGACATTTTGTGTAGACAGTTTTATTGTTTGGAATTCTTATAATCTGCCTCATATACATTTTGGAACATTTTGAGACATAAATTAACTGACCCCTGATTATGTAACTAGTAAGATTAAGATCTTGAACTAAGTTCTTTTGGTTTCATGGGCAAATCACATTTATTGCCCATCTAGTAGGACCTGGTGCTTTATAAGTATTATCTCACACAATCCACACATTAGCTTGTGTGAGTTATTGTTGTCTTTATTTTCAGACGAAGAAATCGAAGCTTATAAAAGTTTTAAGACTTCCCCAAGGTTATTATATGTTCTAACTTCTGTTCCTATAAATTGTTCTTAAAGAAGAGCATGAGCTTCCTCTTCTAAATTTTGTCCTGTTGTTTAGAGTTTAGGGCCAGCTCTTTGCATGTACCTCCCCACCCCTTCCTCTCCCTGCTCCCCTGTCAATCTTCCCACCCGCCACTTGGGGCTTTTCTTCTTGCAGCTTTGCCAAGAGCAAAATTAACCATTCCAACTATCTCCACTTAAATTAGATATTTATCACTTTTAGCTAAAAAAAATTGCTATACCAAACACAGTACCGTAAATATCAAGCAAAAATGCTTTCCAATTGACCACATCCGTAGTAGACTTTCAGAGTTTCCCAGGGCACAGTGCTCTGTCATTGTTGTACACTTGCCCAGGCTCCACATCTGCCTTCTAGAAAGAGCCAAAAAAGGAAACTATGAGACAGTGCTCCAAGGGTGATGTGGCATGCAAATCTATGCTCCCTGATCCTGGCTGGCCAACGTGCATGTTTCTTTATTTGGGTTACTTTTGTGGCTTTTACAGAACTTGAAGACTGTTACTCAGATTGTTCCTGTGAGCATATTTCCTTGCTGTTCTAAATTTGTGATAGGATTGCTCCTCTAATTGCCAGCCAGCAAGGAGGGTGGTGAAGTAATTCAGCTATTTGGCTGGATTAAGGCAGAACAGAAAGTTTTGGATTGATTCTTGCCATTATGACCTAGGTTGATGTCATAAAGAGGCACAGAAACTATCATTAAATTCTATCCAGAGAAAAAACATTTGAATCTCAATTAACCTGCCGTCATTTTACAATTATATAGTGTCTCCCAAATAGTGTTGTTTCCCAAATTTCAGTCATTTGATTATCACAATTTTTGTCATATTCTCATATCATCTTTACTGTTATTTACTTAAATTTTCTTTAAGTTAGTGACTTTATATTTTTATCATTAATAGAACAGTTTGATTTACTATAAATAGAGGATAATCTTAAAACAAAATATAATGACAATAAGACAATAATATTAAATTCTTTCTAGTGACCGGGATTGGGAATTAGGAGGCCTGTTATGTATTTCTAACAATCACATAAACTATTACATAAACTATAGCAGAATATGCAAGCAATAGAATTGTCTGTGCCATCATCATTTGCCCTATTTGAAGAAAGCTTCAGAGCCATTACTATGTTAATTACAGGCCATTCTCTGTGAGGAAAAGAAGTTTCTTGTGCCAATTTCAGGAAGTAATTGGAGACTCCAAGGCATTAGGTTATGGAATGAAGGTGCTAGTAGAGGTTAGAAATTACAAATAAAGAAAATCAGCAGCATAATATAGAACTGAAACAGAGGGTACCAAATTTGACAAACTTCTCTCCTTTGGTTATACCTAGAAAGTTTGATGAACCCTAGCTGTAGATTTTGAGTAGTAAGATGAGTAAAGGAAAGCAAAAACTGTAGTAAGGTCTCAGAATAAAGGACTGTGAATGGGGGCGAAAATCATGACATTGGAGTAATTAGAAGTGGAAGAAAAAAGGATGATGTTTTCAGTGGTAAAAATTATAAATCCTGACTCCTAATTAAAATTCTGCTTCTGATGATTATTCAATATTAATCTATTGACCTTGGAAATATACATACTGCATACCCTGAAAAATTCCTTTATATTTTTTATGGGCTTATAAAATACTGCATAAATTGCTTAGGTGATAGCAACAACACTCAAGGATATTATTGGTTCCTGTGTGAGCAAAGAAAGGCCTAGAGCAGGGGTGTCTGAACGTTTGGCTTCCCTGGGGCACAATGGAAGAAGAATTGGCTTGGACCTCACATAAAATACATTAACACTAATGATAGCTGATGACCTAAAAAATAGTTGTGGAGAAAAAGAACCTCATAATGTTTTCAGAAAGTTAGGAATTTGTGTTGGGCAGCATTCAAAGCCTCCTGGGCTGCATGTGGCTCACAGGCTGCAGGTTAGACAACATTGGCCTAGATCAAGGGTGTCAAACTGGTGGCCCGCAGGCCACATGCGGCCCCCGAGGTAATTCTTTTGTGGCCCACGATACTCTGAAATAAAATGAAAATAGAAAAAATTGTTATGAAGAAAATAGCGCTTAGGGGAGATTGAGGCAATACTGTACACACAATTCCCTCGTTAACCCTTTAACTACTGAAGATGAGTATCCACATGGCCCAGTGTCTTTCCTGGGGGCCTGTGGGCGTGTATAAACGCGCTGACTCAGTTCGGCCGACGTTTGTAAATGTGATGTGGCCCGCGTGAATCTTGCCTGTTGCACCAAATGGCCTGTGTTTTAATTGAGTTTGACACCCCTGGCCTAGAGGAAGTCTCTTAGGAAAAGAACACACATAGACCCAGTCCAAATATAATGTATATTTCAAGAAAATTCAAATAAATCATTTATTGTCCAAATATAGGGATTATTTTATGAGAGTCCTGATTAAAATGCCATTGGTAACAATTATGAGACATGTTTTTCAATGATTCAGCTTCCAAGAATGAAAGACTATAACTTGGCTAAACCTTGGATAACTTTCCTTGAATGAGGCACCCAGTAATTTATTTCTGAAGAAATATGTGGAGAAAAAGTGAAAATTGCTAGTTATATATCGTAGCAATTCTATAAATTGGGATGAGAATAAGGAATGTTTACATATAATTATAAAAAGCTGCAAAGACGACATAGTAACAATGAAAAAAATGAGAAAGCTTTTTGAAATCAGTTGAACAAGATTTGGGGTGTGAGTAGTTGTGGTAACAATAATGGTAAAAGTAAGTGGAACAAGCCATCAACCTTGAGCTCTTTATTGCAAGAAATACAGCTGTGAATATATTCAGTAGCCTGTATCTCCATTAAGTGTGGCTCTCGGGGATAATTAAGTATATGTTACCTTAAGATTAAATTGCTTTTTAGAAAGCCAAATGAGAATGCAAAAACTTTTATGTGATTAACATTTTTTGAGTCCTGTGGAAAAGGAAGAGATACATTTCATTTTTCTTTCTCTTTGTCAAGGCAACAAAAAGCCAATTTCCCCACCGATTGATGTCTCATAGCTACAAATGTGGTGGTGGGCTCACATTATTTTGAAGGGGCAAAGAATCTCTTGTGATATGCAAGGCTTTCAAAAATATCTGCTATGTAAGACTGAAAGATTGGATATGAGTCCAGGATTTCTATATAATTGAACTGAGTCTTAAATTCAGCATTTTAAAGAAGGTAGTTGAATCCTCTTGTCTTCTGGGTGTTCACCCGTCATAGTTGGAATTCACCATGTCCTCAGTCAGGATGGGTAGACTCTGCTGATGCTGCGTAGGCTCTCAAACACTTATTAGCAACTTTGACTGGAGGAGAGTCAGCTTTCTCGAAAATATAGATGCTAATATGGAGTTTCCCTCATCTCCAAAAGCCCTATAGCTACAGAACGGTACCCATGTACATAGTCTTAGAGGTACCTGATTCAAACATACAGGGCTCAGCTAGTCAGA
Organism: Craseonycteris thonglongyai; assembly: GCA_004027555.1. Lineage (NCBI taxonomy): Eukaryota > Metazoa > Chordata > Mammalia > Chiroptera > Craseonycteridae > Craseonycteris > Craseonycteris thonglongyai. The sequence continues at coordinate 54,583 of PVKE010002893.1, forward strand.
GTTGGCTGGCATTGGGACAGAAGAGACCACTGCCATCACCAGGGAACATTAGAATTCTGCCTTTTCGTGGGTATGTTAGAACAGTGACTATGGATGTTCTTTTGTTTCTGTAAACTTTTGAATATCCTTAAGGATCAATGATGTTTCAGTCAAGTAGTCTTTTGAGACATACTTTATTGAATTAAACATATGATACATACTAGAAGGTGTGCAAATTGTATGATGAAATTTTACAAAATGAATAGCACCCAAAATAAGAATAGTATTAGAATCTTAGAAACCCCGTTTATACCCTCCTCCTATTACTCCTCCCAAGTAAATAGTGTCCTTACTTCTTACTTCTAAAACCATAGACTATTTTTGTATACTTTCATGTTTGGTTATGTTTATGAGAGTCTTTGTTTTTCTTTCTGCTTAGTTATAGTTCACTCATTGCTGTATGATATTCTACTTTTGAATATACCACAATTTACCTACTGATTCTGCTGCTGCTGAACAGTTGGTCACCATTTTGATCCTTTCCTGGATAGACATGGCTCAGAAATTTGCTTCTGGACTTTATTTTTTTTTAGATTTAATTTTATTGTTTTTGTTTGTTTGTTTTTTTGATAGAGAGAGAGACAGACAGAGAGAAGGTGGCGGGCCCAGAGCAGTCTCCATAGTTGACATTAGTTTTCCATATAGTTTCACTCCACAGGTGGGCATGGGGCTGCACAGGGCAGGAACTGGGCCAGGGGCCTCCTGCATAGGCCCTGACAAGACCTGAACTGGGGGGCACACCCCAGTTCAGCATATGGGTCTGCATGGGCCGGGGCTGGGATTTGATCCTTGAACCCTGGGACTGCAAAGCAGGTACTCAACCTGCTGAGTCATCCCAACATTTCCTGCTTCTGGACTTTAAAGGTACATTTCTAAAGGTTAGCTTGAATGTAATGTTCTGAGGAAGACTTGGTACTACCTAGACAAGAGCTGCAGAATAAATTGCTCTATATGGAAGGGTTCAGATTATCATCAGAGTTTGCTAAGACTTTTCTAAGAATATTACTCATATATTGGAATTCTGCTGAGATCTTCCAGGCACAATCAAACATTCACAATCCACACATGTCTATAAATAAGGTGACCAACTTTTTTCCAATGAAAAGGAGGATATAAATAAATTAAAGAAACAAATATTGCAAATAAAATAATTTATTATTTGCAATAATAACTAAACAGAAAGCATTATAATATAGTAAATAGATAATGCAGGCATATTATGATTAATTATTATTTAAATATGAATATTTTTTGATTGAATAAATATTTTTTGTTAATGTGTCATTTTTGAGAAGTATTGTTTTCTCTTCCCGATTGTAGTCACAACAAAATTACTGCCTACATAAAATTAAATAAGCGGTTTTTTCATCAATATGAGCAATTTTTGTTATTAAATAGAGATTTACAAATTAGCTTTTACATATCAAAAAGGAAGACATCTAGTATTACATATCGAAAAGAAGGACATCTAGGAGGACACTTTTCGAGGGAGGACAGAACTTCCAAAAGGAGGACTGTCCTCCCTAAAGGAGGATGATTGGTCACCTTACTTACAAGAAACACCTGTGAATAAAACCTAACCTATACCAACCACTGTCCTGCACCTCAGCTCCGACTAGCTCACCTTGTCCTAGGAAACAGGACCTCCTGGCCTTATAGGAAAATCCCCACTCTCCCAGACAATTACACCATGTCCAGGTGGCCCCTTCTAACAAACACTCTGGAAACTCTCTTGCCTTAAACCCCTTGGGAACAAGGCTCCACCGCTTGTGATGCACAACATGCCCCCAACCCATGGATCGTTTCCCTTGGATACAAGACACCCACATACTACTACATTGTTTTGTCACTGGACAGGGAAAAAAGGAAATATTATCTTCACATTAGGAGATATAAATGAAAGTCAAATAACTTAACAAGCTCATGTCAGCTGTGACTAATGCTATAGAAACAGGGTAAGGTGACTGACAGATAAAGATTCTCTGAAGAAATCACATTTAAGCTGTGGAATCAGAAACTAGAAGAGTGATACTGACCATAAAGCAACATTCTTCTTCCCAAATACAGGATTATGCTCATAGTAAGCCTCAAGAAATGCTAAACCCGAGGCTTCTCTAAGACATGTACTCCCTATTGCAAATGAAGCACACATATGCTTAACACTCAAGAATATGAAGTTAGATTAGTTTGATTTGCCATAGAACACCTATGAACACAATATTTCAAACAGTAACACTTACATTATAAACATTTATAATAGATTTTAAAGGGAAAAATACATCCTACCCTTAATGTTATCATCATGTATTTAATATCATGTACATGTATACATAAAATATTTATTTGCATGTAGTTTTGCTGCATTAACAAAATGCAGCACCTTACCACAGGAAATGTTAAAATTGTCTTTGCTTTCTAGACAGGATGAATTTTCTTGCCATGTGAATCCACTCTATGACTTTCTATGCTCAAAAGCCTAGGTTCAATGAAAAATGCCATGCCTTTGGCAATGTGACCTCCAGGTGCACTCAGTTATATTCATAGTTACACTCTCAAGTGTATGGATGTTCTAAATATTTGTAACATTTAGAGTTGTTATTTATTATTATTTTTTAAAGATTAATTTTTATGGTTTTTGACAGAGAGAGAGAGAGAGATACAGAGGCAGAGACAGAGAGAAGGGGGAGGGCCCAGAGCAGTCTCCATAGTTGCACATCATTGGTTTTTCCACATAGTTTAATTTCACAGGTGGGCACGGGGCTGCACAGGGCAGGAACTGGGCCAGGATCTTACCCCGGTGAGAACCAAACTGAGGACACTCCCGGGCCCTCAGGGCTACAAAAGGGTCTGCATGGGCTGGGGCTGGGATTCGATCCTCAGTCCCCCAGGGCTGCAAAGTGAGCGCTTAACCCACTGAGCCATCCTGGCTTCCCCAAGTTGTTATTTCTTAACCAACATATTAACTGATACAAAACCAAAGGTCATAGGTTTTACGGTTCTAGAATAAAAATGATACAATCTATTAACATGAAAAGAAACAAGCCTTTATTACTATGGAAAAGAAAAGACAAGCCCCAAAATGGAGTCACTTGTGACAAGTAAAGCAAGACAATTCCTACCTATGTAGTCTTGTACTGGTCAATGGGGAATGTTCTGGTCACCACCAATGAAGTAATCCATCACACAGGCACTTCCGTTTCTGCCAAACATGTAGAAGAAAAAACATCCACATTTACAGAAAGGTTTTAGTAGAGTTTATGTGAGCCAAATTTTGAGGATATGCCTGGGACTAAGATTTCAACAGATTAGGAAAATGCTCCAGATAATGACAGTTTTGCACTTTCTTTTATGCATTTAGATTCAAAAAGAAAATGTCAGGAAGGTACATGAAATCCATCGGTCGTAGATTAAGGAGGTGGGAGAAAACAAAGTGGGTAAGATCTCTAGGGCTGGATATAAAGCGAAACGATGAGACCCAGACTCCTTTTACATTGGTGAGAAAAAGACAGCTAATAATGAACATTTGCTTTATAAATAGATGATATGTGGGGACAAGACTACAATGGCAGCTTCTGAGGTCTTGTGTTCCAGTGACAGTTGTGTGCCTCCGAGAAACCTAGAAAAAAAAAAGTGCTGTGACATTTCAAAGAGAAGTTACTCTAGATCAGGCATGTCTAACATGTGGCCCAGGATGGCTTTGAATGAGGCCTCACACAATTTCTTAAAATATTATTATTTTTTTGGAGACCTTTATTTATTTATTTTTTACCTCATGTGCCATCATGTTAGTGTATTTTATTTGGGCCCCAAACAATTCCTCTTCCAGTGTGGTCCAGGGAAGCCAAAAATTGGAACACTGCTGTTCTAGATGCACAAAAAAAGCAGACAGGGCTCACCTGAAGTAAAGACTGGCCTTTGCTAAGGAAGAGATAGGCCTGGGACATGACTATTTGCTATGACCCGCCTAGGCAGGAATTTGTGATCAAACTATTCTTGCCGAATACTTTTGGTCACGGAGCATGTCAGGCCTACCACGTGGTTGCCTGACCTGGTCAAGTTGATGGCATAGAACCACTGTGTTCACAGGAAGATGGAGTCATCTGCCACATAGACCATGTCCATTCCCCGTGGGTAGGTAGGTTCCCTAGTCTTAAAATTCTCTCTCTTGTCCATGACTTCCTGCTCTTGCCTTTGAAAACTTTTCTCCTTCAGTAGCCCTCTGGAGCTCCCATCTACTTGCTTGATGAGGTCATAAATTGACCTCAGCAGTCATTCATGACTGCTGAGTCATAAATTGCCCAATAAAGCCAATCCGATCTTCAGGTTTACTGTGTTGAACATTTGCATCAGTGATCGGAACAAAAACTGTTAATGGAAAAACATGATAAACTATCAATACAACTTGTGACAAGGTTTTTTAGAAACCCGTTGTTAACAAAAAGTAGAAAAAAATTTGCGCCTTTATTTTGGTAGAAGAAGAACACAGACAGTCATGGAATATGGCAGTAACATTGTTACAACTCAATTTTTTCTTGGCCCACAAAAATACATGCACCACAGATTCGTAACTACAAGAAATGTGATTCATGCTTAAAAGACTTGATTAAGCCACCGAAAACTGCTAATCAAAGACATTTCAAAAGATTTTTCAATAAATTTCAGTGAAAACATGCTTTGTTGGTAAGCATGTTACCAGAGGACAACCAAGTCTGGGCTCCTGCTGCCTGTGCCGTTCAGCCAATAGACAGACACAGGAGTTGTGTTATGATGGAGTGTTTATGTCAGAGCACTGGTGAGCTGTGAAGACAGTGGCTTTCCACCCCTACACACTGCCTTGACATTCTCAGTGTGGTGCAGACAGTTTAAAGGGAACCTTGTCCTTCTTCTAGTGGAGGCAGGGGACATATTATGAATCAATAATGACTGGTACTAGGTAGTTGGGGTGGTGGGCTCTACTGATTGGTCTGGTCTAAGGCAGGGAGGAATAGATCATGGCTTCAGGTCCTGCTGTCAGTCATGGCATTGTTCGATCTGGTTCCCAGAGGATGTGGTCTGTGGTCCCTTTTATGGACCTGAAGCTAAAGCACATCTCAGGCCAAGATGTAACTTGAAGTTGACTGAAACTCAGTTTTTATGGTTAACACATCCATAGCTTTGTTCTTAAAAATTATTTTGATGTTGCCCAGAATCTCCTGTGTTAGGAGCTAAGTGATTACATGGAGAAGACATACCGTTTGTGTGTAGGTAGGTAGGAAAATGGAAGGGAAAGAAAGCAAGTAAGTTATAGCTCTATGGGTCTTTAAAAAGCCAGCCTGGGAATAAGGAATGTTAACTGCAGGTTTTAACCCAGGGCCTTGTTCTCTCAGAACCCAGCCCCTATTGGGACATAACCATAGGTCTTGATACTGCCAAGAATTCTTGCCAGTAATTTTCTAGCTATATTAAGTCTAGGCTGGAGATTTTATGAGCCTATAATATGGGGGGGGCTCCTATGTCCAGACCCCTTTTAAGCAGACACTTAAAACTTTGGATTGCATATGTCATGCAAAACAAGTGAGCTCACACATGCTGTGTAACTTCTCATTGTGACATAATCTTTTTTGAGATGATTATAAATTTTACAAGTTACAGACTGCAGTTGTAAAAAGAAATCAAGAAAATAACTCTAAACAAAGAAAAAAGTCTGTGGTCAATGTAAAATCTTGTTTATCCCATCTAGATGTTTAGTGTTCCCTAATTTAAGTCTGTTTTGGGGAAGATCATTATCTACAAAACAGCAGTTGTTTTCAGGTGCATCAATAGGCCTTCCTCCCAATTGGTCAAAAGAAACTATAGAATAAAATGTCAAATAACTTTACAGGGTTTGGTTCATTTTTTTTCTGTGTTTTTTTGATCCAAAACACAAAAATGCCCTTTTATTTAAAATTTCTTTCAATAGATTACCTTAAGAAAATGAACTTGCTCCTGTTAACAAACTATTCTGTGCCTGGTCATCTTTCTGTACTGGGATTAATTTCTGAACACTTATCTATATATTCTTCAGTTGTTTTCAGTTGGTGGCAAGGAACAGGGCTTCCCCTTTGAGGGGAAGACTTGAGAATCACGTTCTTTGTCTGTATTATGACACTGAGAAATGGTTTTCTCCCCAGTGGTGGGATTACAGCACCTGAGGCCGTGCTGGTAGCGCTCCCCGTATTCAAATCTGACTACAGGTCAAGTCCTTGCTGTGAAATACCCAGAGCCTGCCAAGGAAGGTGAATCCTGCATCTCCTCTTGGCATGTTCAAGTGAGCTGGCAGGGAGTAGGCACAGAAGACTCTTCTAGATACCTGGAGTTGGGGTGCTGCCGTAACATACACCTGAACATGCAAAAGTGGCTTTACAACTTAGCAGTGGGTAGAAGCTAGATGAAATTTCAGGAGTGTGACAGACAAAGCCAAGAATGCTTTGCACACTGTTATGTATACAGCTATTCATGCAGGTGCAGCTGCAAGAAAGTAGGTAGCAGGATAGAGAAAACTTAACTTGCCACAGAGAGTATCTAACATTAAGGGTACTGCAAGCGAGGGCTCAGGAGGAAATGAGGAACGTGCTACTGGAAAAGTGGAGGAAAGCTTAGCTAAACTGTGTCTTGAAGTCATGTGACCCCCCAAATATGTTCGTTATAATCTACAAAGCTATGAATTTTGTAGATATAATTAAATTAAGACTTTCTTTTCTGAACCATAAAATTTATTGCAAGATTTGGAAGGAACCAAGAACTTCAATGAGAATATTAATTGAATATTTAATATACTTCCTCCCATAGAGCAGAAGAGGGAAGAAGTGCCCAGAAAAAACAGTCCAGTCTCCAAAGTGTATCCCAGGTGGGGACATGGAGGGCCTACAGCGAGGGTGGCCTCTCTTGTCACTGCAGGGGTGTCAGGCTGTCCTCCATGCTCAGCAGGGATTTGGGGGGCCATGGTTCTGAGGTCACAGTGATGCCTGGTACCCTCCTGAAGTGAATCCAACATAGAGAATGCCACGGCAGTTGGCCCATCTCCATGGTTCACTGGACCAAGTCCTCTGGCCCGAGGCTCTTTGCACACACAGTGTACTCTTCTTGCACTACTGCCACCTGCAGCTTGACTCTGGACTCTGGCCCATCTCCCTCACCACGTGACCAGGCTCCCTGGAACTCAGCTTCTTCCAGTTCAGCATTGAATGCAGGGAGCCCAGCATAGCCTTCCTGGAGTCTGGTCCTAGCCCTGCCTTAGCTGTCCATTATCTACAGGGGCGTGACCCTGTTGTGTTTGCCATGCCCCTTCTTGGAAAGCCTCAGGCAGAGCTTCCGGACACACTCCAAACACCTCCTCGCCACTCCCCGAAGGCCCCGGGTGGTGCCCTCTGTGGTTCCACCATTGCTTCTGCTGCCGCTGCTATTGTCACTCTGTGGGGCTGGGCTAGAGGGGGTGTTCCTCCACTCCTGGTCGGGTGGGGGAGTGGCGATCCTGGACTCCATCTCTGGGCCAGGTGGGGAAGGAGCAGCCTTCAGAGACACCGGGCTGGGTCAGGGAAGGATGGTCCCAGACTCCAATACCAACTCTGGGTGGGGTCGGGAAGGGATGGTCAGGGACTGGGACTCCCCACTGGGTGGGGGAGGGATGGTCAGGGACTGGGACTCCGGGCTGGGTGTGGGTGTGGCAGTCCTCCATTTAGGGCTGTGTCCTGGACTGGCAGCTCTCTTGGGGCAGGGGCTGGCAGTGGCCGTCCTCTACTTTGGGGTGGGTCTAGGAGAGCTCATCTTCGACTTGGGGCTGTGACGGGGACTGACCTTCATCCATTTTGTGCTGGGTTGAGGACTGGCCTTTGTGGACTTTGGGCTGGACCCCGGATTGGAGGTCCTGGGCGCCGGAACAGTGGAGGGACCCGCCAACACTTGGGCCTTCTGCTCTCCTTTCTGGTCCTGAGGCTGCAGCTTTCCCTGCTGGAGCCCAGAGCCCCCAGGCTGAGCCTCTTGATCTGGGGGTGCACTAGGGCTGGTGAGGTCAGGGGGAACGAAGGGCTTCACTTTGATGATGCGAACATGCACTTTGAACTTCCTGGATTTCAGGATCAGGTATGTGCCCATCACCTTATTGTACATCTTCGTCAGGAAAGCATTTTCAATCTCACCCACTTGGTGGCCCATGGTGACCATCTACTGTGTCACTGAGAGGTCTGTGTCTTCACTGGGTGGCTTGTTATAGGGGCTGAGTTCCGTGGCCTGCCCCATGTTCACCCAGGGGTCTGCCATGATGGCTTGTAGAGTGCTCCTATCTATGGGCTCCAGAGTAATCAATTTGCTCAGTAAGGTTTTCAGTTCAGGTGTGAAGTGAACGGGCACAGTGTACTCCGCTCTGAGAACGTGCTCCCCCAGCTGCCTAAAGTTCTCCCCCAAGAACGGGACGGTCCCACTGACCATCTCATAGAGCATCACTCCCAAGCTCCATATGTCCACTGGAGGACCGCTGTATGCTTTGCCCATAAAGAGTTCTGGAGCCTCATAATAGTAGCTGCCACAAAATATGTTCAATCTCTTTACCTTGAAGGGAGTGCTGAGGTCAAAGTCTGCCCGTTTAACCTTCACGTGCAGCCCCAGAAGCACATTGTTGGGTTTCAGGTCCCAATGGACGATGCCCTTTTGGTGGCAGTAGTGCACTGTGGAGACAAGCTGTCGGAAGATGCCCCGGGTCACATACTCATTCAAGGGGCTGTGGATATCAAGGAAATGCATCAGGTCCCCTCCCTTTATGTACTCCATGACGAGGAATAAGGAGTCTTCTGTGTCAATCACCTCATACAACTCGACGATATTCGGGTGATGTAGGAGCACCAAAGAGTCGACCTCCTGCCGGAGAGGTCCCCGAAGGTTGAAGCCCCTAGGGCGAATGGCTTTGACAGCCACCTCTGTGTGAGTCTCAATGTGCAGACCCAGCATCACCTTGCCAAAGCTGTCCTGGCCAATGGTTCTCAGGAGCTCATAATGGCCCAGATGGGGCTCCTGGTCAGCAGAGATGGCTGCAAGGTCATCCGCCATGGTGACTTGCTCTCTACACTCGCTTACACTATGAACAATGCTAACTAAGCTCACTCACTACGCTAATAAACAATAAGTATACTACCTAAATATACTAATATATACCCACTAAATATATCAATAACACTGTACTAACTAGGCTAATAAACAATACTATACTATTCCAACTATACTAAATATGTCAACAATATTAACTATATTAACTGTGCTAAGTATGTAAATAAACAATAACTATACTAACTATGGAAACTAAAATACTAACTATATCGATAATACTAACTGTTAAGGGTACTAATTATGCTAAATAAAAACTTTAAGTAACAAATAAGACAAACAAAACAATACTAAACACAAACAAACATGAAAATACAATAAAGGGATAAAATTAAAACAATGAGAAAAAAAACAAAAATGGGAAAAACCAAAAAAATAAAATAAAATAAAAATAAATATAATAAAATTTAAAAAAAGAAAAAGAAATGGGGTGGGAAAAAGAAAAAAAAGGGAAAAATTGAAAAAAAGCAAAAAACTAAATTAATAAACAAAATTAGAAAAAGAAAACAAGAAAGAAAGAAAATAGGAAAAAAAGAAGAAAAAAAACACAAGGAAAAATGGGAAAAGGGAGCAAAGGAAAAATAAAATGGGGGAAAAAGGGGAGAAAACAAGCTTGCTAAATCATCCACCCCACAAGTCAACACAAATCTCAAATCACCAACCACCACAACTACCCTCAAAAATCTTACCCCAGCTAGGGCCTTATATAGCAGTTTTGGGTGATTCTGTCACAATGGTGCTTTATGAGGTCAGAGCAAGACAGTGGCCTGGCTGAGTACAGACCAGGTGGTTTTTCTCAGTGTTTGGTCTCAAACCCCAAATTAAGCATTTTGACATGAGATTGTCCTGGAGTATCTAGGTAACCTAAATATAATCACCAGAATTCATGTAAGACAAAAGCAGGATAATGAAAATTGGTGTTGGGGAAACCTGGATGGCTCAGTGGGTTGAGCGCTTGTCTTATACCCCTGGGGTCCGATGATCAAATCCAGGCCCCGGCCCGTGTGGACTCATATGCTGAACTGGGGTGTGCCCCCATTTTGGTTCTCACCGGAGTGAGACCCCTTGCCTGTTCCTGCCCTGCACAGCCCTGACCCCACCTATGGAATGAAACTATGTTGAAAACTGATGACATGCAACTATGGAGACTGCTCCAGGCCCTCTCTCTTCTCTGTGCCTGTCTCTGTCTTTCTCTCTCTTACTCTCTCTCTCTCTCCTCTATCTGTCAAAAACAATAAAAAATAAAAATTTTAAAAAGCATTGAAAGTAAAAGATTACAGACAGAAGCAGGGATTGGAGGGATTCAGCCATAGTGAAGGGAAGCCAGGAGCGTCTATTAGTCATAAGACGCACAGAACAGATTCAGTCCTGGAGCCGCCAGAAGGACCTGCTACTTGTTACCTGACATGGCAATAGGGTTAAAAGATGTGGTCACGGTCACAGAACCCTTAGGGTGGGGAGGTCATCCTGGGTTATCTGGGAGACCCAGTCTAATCCCCTGAGTCTTTGAAAGCAGAGACCCTCTCCTGGCTGTTGTCACAGAGATGCAGTGTTGCTGGCTATGAGGAAGAACCAGGAGGCCACTGGCCAAGCAGTGCAGGTGCCTCTAGGAGCTGGCAAGGCAAGGACATGCTTCTCCCTCAGTCCCCCCCCCCAAAAAAAAAGCAGCCCTGTCCACACCTCCTTGAGCCCAGTGAGACTCATGGGGAGCGTTTAGCCTATACAACTGTGACTGATGACTGAATCTGTTGTCACCGGGCCAATGCAATTGAGAATGACAAGAATATGTGATATTCTGATATGTGAGGGGGAAAGATTTTTCATTGCTTAGAACACCAAATCCACACTCCTCTGAAATGAGCGATGATTTTGACAAAAGGGTAAATGTTTCTCAGAACACTAAAACACAGGTACAGGGGAATGGAAGAGATTTTCAACATAAGGAAAGGGTGTTGTGATCACGTCAAGAAGGGGCACTGGTTGGTGTAAAAGTTTTCAGAAATGGGAAGAACCTGCAGGAATCGATAACTGATACATGTTACTCTATTTTCCCATTCTCTTTATGCCACCCCCTACCTTAGTGTAGTTTAATCTGCGACAAGGGACAAATTAGGTTTATGAGATCCAGATTGATAGTGTTTCACCTAAAATATGGCACATAAATGAAATTAAATACACCAAATAAGATCTGAAATATGTGGCATAATATGAGACTGTTCATTCCCCAAAGGACACTGTATTTATTTATTGGGACTTCAGTTTTTATTTGATACTTGGTAGTCATTTGTAAATTTATGCTGAGCTTGGGATCAATGGAAACTCCTATATCTTTATCACTCAAATTTTTGCTGAACTAGATAATCCACATTACTTGTATAATAAGGTGACCAACTTTTTTCCAATGAAAAGGAGGACATAAATAAATTAAAAAAACAAATATTGCAAATAAAAAAAATTATTCTTTGCAACAATAACTAAACAGAAAGCATTCTAATATAGTAAATAGATAATGCAGGTGTATTATGATTAATTATTATTTAAATATGAATATTTTTCGATTGAATAAATATTTTTTGTTAATGTGTCATTTTTGAGAAGTATTATTTTCTCTTCCGATTGTAGTCACAACAAAATTACTGGCTACATAAAATTAAATAAGTGGTGTTTTCATCATTATGGGAAATTTTTGTTATTAAATATTTAGAGATTTACAAATTAGCTTTTACATATCAAAAAGGAGGACATCTAGGAGGACACTTTTCAAGGGAGGACAAAACTTTCAAAAGGAGGATAGTCCTCCCTAAAGGAGGACTCTTGGTCACCTTACTATAAACTAATTTCTTACCTTTTCTTAAATGAAGTTATGTGTGCCCTAGAATTTTGTAAACTGCAGAGCCTGTTTATTTTATTGTTACCTTGAAAAAGTCAGAAATTATCACATTTTTCTCTAAAAAAATGCAAAGACCTTTTGTAGGGAAGATAAAGACCTTATAATTCCTGATAAAGGTATTCTTGTCTTTATATTTAGTCCCCAAGAACTTTCACAATAAAGGCCTCCATGTGGAAGGGCTGGTTTGGGCACTGTGTGTGGGCTTTTAACACAGCTATTGTGGTATGGTGTCTGGTCATAACCAGCATGTGAGTGTGAATTAGGAGAAATATAACTGTGTCATTGGTAGCTGTACCCTCAAACATAATCAGGGTTTGCAGAAAAGCTTCGGTAGGAGGCTTTGTGTTACTACAAGAATCACAGACAGTTGAATGAGCACTGATGAGACTCTGTTTCTTTTTCTCTTTGGTGTTTGGAAACAGCATTGAACCTTTCTCCTTGACCAAGCCCTTGGTTATTTGAATAATCTGAAGGCAAGAAGCCTTAAGATGGAATTAGTGCCTTTCTCCCTCCCACTCTTCAGCCTGCGTTCCTGCCCTCCCTCCCTCCTTTTCTTCCTTTCTTCCTTCCTTTTTTAAAAAAGATTTATTTTATTGTTTTTGACAGACATAGAGAGAGACAGAGAGAAGAGGGGGAGGGCCCAGGGCAGTCTCCATAGTTGTACATTATCAGTTTTTTACACAGTTTTGTTCCACGCAGGTGGGTGGGGGCCGCACAGGATGGGAACTGGGCTGGGGGCCTCCTGCCTGGGAGGCATGCCCCCTTGAGCCAGAGGCCCGAACCAAGGGGTGAGAACAAAATTGGGGGCCTCCTGCATGGGAAGCACACCCCTGTTCAGCATGTGGGTCCACGTGGGATGGGATTTGATCCTCTGTCTTTGTCCCCGGGGCTGCAAAGTGTGCACCTAACCTTCTGAGCCATCTCGGCTTCCCCTCCTTCCTTTCTATGAGGCCACTCTTTCTGTTCCTCTTATCCTTTGAAAAAGGTAGGAATTGTGGAGACCGCAGACCTTGGGAGCTGACGAGGCCACTGACATGGTAGACAGAACAATTACATACAGGAAGATTGAGCAAATAAATAAGCATATTGAGGATAATGGGAGTCAGGTTTCTTAGAAATAGGAATGGAAATAGAAATAGAAGATGGAGATATAAAGAAACAAACACTCATGGATACAGAATAGTTTAGTGGTTGCCAGAGGGTAAGGGGGCAGGGGGCGGTGGAGGAAGAAGGGCATCACATATATGGTGATGGAAGAAGAACTGACTCTGGGTGGTGAGCACACAATGCAACACACTGACGAAGTATTATAGAATTGTGTACCTGAAACCTATATAATTTTACTAACCAGTGTTACCCCAACAAATTTAATAATAAAAAAAATAGATGGAGATGAATGTGTATGTATGTTTGTATGTATGTCTATGTGTACACATGCCCATATTTCCTTGCTCTGTTCTCTGACAGGGCTTTGGAACAATCACAGCCTAGGAGAAATAAGCATTCTGAGTGTCCAGTTCTCAGTTCCCAAGTATTGATATTCACTAAAAGGAACCAGTACTTGTTGAAAATGGTTGTTTCTAAGGTTGATGTGGTGAAAGTACAAGATGATTTTGGATTACCTGTTGCTCAAGAAAGTGAGGAAATGCTCAAAGAATTAATAGACACTTGTCAAAGACATAAAAGTTAGTTTGAAGAGATACCCACTGAACAAATTTGGATTATTCTGAGCATCAAAGTAGGTAATGGTAGTCACTGATTACAACACATTGAATAAAGTAGGAATTTACAAGTCTATACAAAGGTAAATGTAATAAATAAATAGGTAGAAGGGAAAGCTTTTTCTTACAGTAGAATGCCAAAATTTCTTTAAATTCAATTTTTTAAAAGAAGGGTAATTTATGCAGTAGGAGTATGTAGTGTTTATAACACAAATACAGTTCCAAAATCATATAGTTTAAAAAAAGACAACAAATTAAATATCAGCCTGATTCCAAGAAAAACTTTCACAGTAAAACAACTCATGATATATTTTACATTTTCAGTAGAAATTAGGGTTATTAGGGTCTTCTATTTGGACTAGGATTCCCCAGCAAAGACCCCTTGCATGCTGCCACCCACTGACACTAGTACCCCACTTCAGCAAACACCACTCACAATAAGAAAAATGAAGGGCTATAGTATCACTCTCTTTGGACATATGAAGAAGACAAAATAAACATTGAGCTATTTATTTATTAGAAAGGGGGAAGATGCTGGATTTTGAACTAAAAAAATAGGAGAGAGAGAAAATGGGGGAGAGAAAGGGAGAGGGAGAGAAAGAGAGGGAGAGAGAAAAAGAGAGAAAGGGAGGGAGAGAAAAGCAGAGGGGAGAGAAAACTATTTCTCAGTTCATGCACTGAGGTACAAATATACAGGCCATATTAGTAATGTCTTCCTGAGGGTGAGTTTGGAGTAATGTGGTAGCTAGAGAACCCTTTGTTCCCTGTTGGCCAAGACTCACTTTGGTGCTATGAGGAGGTGGAAAGAGGTAAGAGAACTGCCAGTGGGCTGCACACTGTGTGTAGTAAGTCTACCACAGGGTATGCACATGCTTTAAAGATCTAATTCTGTTTACTGCCCCATTGCATCTCTCAGTTCTCTCCCCACCTTAGGCTGCAACCACTCTGAATTGTTAGGTCAGTGCAAAAGTAATAGTGGTTTTGGACTGTGAATTTTAAATCATTATAACTAGACACATCTTTATTAATCAAAATAGAAACTATTACAATCAACTTATTTTTTTTAAAGATTTATTTTTATTGTTTTTGACAGAGAGAGAGAGAGAGATACATATATACAGAGACAGAGAGAAGGGGGAAGGCCCAGAGCAGTCTCCATAGTTGCACATTGTTGGTTTTTTCACATAGTTTCATTCCACAGGTGGGCGTGGGGCTGCACAGGGCAGGAACTGGGCCGGGGTCTTCACCCCCAGTTCAGCATATGGGTCCACACGGGCCAGGACTTGATCCTCGGTCCCTGGGGCTGCAAAGCGAGCACTTAATCCACTGAGTCATCCCGGCTTCCCCAAAACAATCAACTCATTTTTGCCAGTGAGAAATAAGTTTGTTTATTCCTGCAGTGTAAAAATCCATGTTTCAGGATTCGATGAACTCCTGGAAGGCATTTTCTGCATCCTGCTGGCTGTGGAAGCGATTTTCCTGCAAAAAATTGTCAAGATGCTTAAAGAAGTGGTAGTTGGTTGGTGAGAGGTCAGGTGAATATGGCAGATGAGGCAAAAATTCCTAGTCCAATTTGTTCAACTTTTGAAGCGTTGGTGGTGTGATGTGAGGTAGGGTGTTGTTGTGGAGAAAAATTGGGCTCTTTCTGTTGACCAATACCAGCTGTAGGAGTTGCAGGTTTTGGTGCATCTCATCGATTTGTTAAGCAGACTTCTCAGATGGAATGCTTTCACTGGGATTCAGAAAGCTGTAGTGGATCTGACCAGCAGCAGACCACCAAAAAATGACCATGACTTTTTTTTTGGTGCAAGTTTAACTTTGGGAAATGCTTTGGAGCTTCCTGGCCCAACCATTGAGCTGGTTGTTGCTGATTGTTGTATAAAATCCACTTTTTGTCCCACATCACAATCCAATTAAGAAGTGGTTCATTGTTGTTGCTAGAATAAGAGAAGACAATGACACTTCAAAATGACAATTTTTCTTTTTTATTTTCAGTAAGCTCACAAGACACCCACTTATTGAGCTTTTTTACCTTTTTGATTTGCTTCAAATGCTGAACAACTACAGAATGGTCGATGTTGAGTTCTTGGGCAACCTTTCGTGTACTTGTAAGAGGATCAGCTTCAATAATTGCTCTCAATTGGTTGTCAACTTTTTTTTTTTAAGATTTTTTTTATTGTTTTTAACAGAGAAAGAGATACAGAGACAGAGACAGAGAGAAGGGGAGGGCCCAAAACAGTCTCCACAGTTGCATATCACTGGTTTTTCCACATAGTTTCACTCCACAGATGGGCACGAGGCTGCACAGGGCAGGAACTGGGCCGGAGTCTCACCCTAGTAGTGAGAAGAGAACGCGGGCACTCCCCAGTTCAGCATATGGGGCTGCATGGGCCGGGGCTGGGATTCAGTCCTTGGTCCCTGGGTCTGCAAAGTGAGCAGTTAACCCACTGAGCCATCCCGGCTTCCCCTGGTTGTCAATTTCTGATGGCCAGCCACTATGCTCCTCATCTTCAAGGCTCTCATCAACTTCGCAAAACTTCTTGAACCACCACTACACTGTACATTTGTTAGTGGTTCCTGGGCCAAATTGCCAAGATGTTGCAATTTGTCTCTGCTGCTCTACATCCATTTTGATCTCGAATGAGAAAATTAGGGAAGCTGGGATGGCTCAGCAGGTTAAGCGCTCACTTTGCAGCCCCGAGGACCGAGGATCGAATTTTGGCCCTGGCCTGTGTGGACCCATATGCTGAACTTGGGTGTGCTTCCCATGCAGGAGGCCCCCAGTTTGGTTCTCACCCCCCCATCCCCCGGTTTGGCCCCTGGCTTGAGGGGGCATGCCTCCCATGTGGGAGGCCCCCAGCCCAATACCTGCACTGCATGGCTCCTGCCCACCTGTGTGGAATGAAACCATATGGAAAATTGATGACATACAACTATGGAGACTGCTCTGGGCCCTCCTATTCTCTCTGCTCTCTGTCTCTCTCAGTCTCTGTCAAAAACAATAAATAAACCTTTTAAAAAATCACTCTAATTTGCTCTTTAAAAAAAAATCTTGGGAAAGCCAGGATGGCTCAGTGGGTTAAGCGCTCGCTTTGAAGCCCCGAGGACCGAGGATTGAATCCCGGCTCTGGCCCAGGCGGACCCACATGCTGAACTGGGTTGTGCTTCCTGAATGCGGTGAGGCCCCCAGTTCAGTTGAAAACAAAAAAAATAAATAAAAATAAAAAAATTTAAAAAAGAAAGAAAGAAAAAAGGGGAAGCTGGGATGGCTCTGTGGGTTAAACACTCACTTTGCAGAGCCGGGGACCGGGGATTGAGCCCTGTCCCCGGCCCGTGTGGAACCATGTGCTGAACTGGGAGCTCCCCCAGTTCAGTTCTCTCTCTGTCTCTGTATCTCTCTCTCTCTCTCTCTCTGTCAAAAAAAAATTAACTATTATGATGAGATAATAAAATTATATAAAAAAAATCTATTTTATTGTTTTGAGAGGAGGGAGAGAAAGAGACAGAGAAAGAAAAACAGATAAAAGGGTGAGAGTCCAGAGCAGTCTCTATAGTTATACATCATTATTTGTGACATAGTTTCATTCTACACAGGTGGATGTGTGGCTGTGTGGAGCAGAAACTAAACTGGGGATTTCCCGCATGGGAAGAGAACCTTCATGGCCATCCTGGCAGTTACCAATTGTACTGCAGGTCAGCATATGGGCTTGCATGGGCTGCGACTAGTATTTTATCCTCGGACCTTGTGGTTGCAAGGCAAGTGCTCAACCTATTGAGCTATCCCAGCATTTTGATAATCCATTGAAGATTTTTTCCATGTTTGTTTACCAATTGTATATTCATTATGTAAATTGTATATTCATACCTTGAGTATTTCTCTACTAAAATCTTAACTTTTTTCTTATAAATCTGATTCCTTTTTGCAATGTAGACATTGTTCATTATTCCTATGTCAAGATAAAAATTTTATTCTCTGTGACTTTGCATCATTTGAAAATATGTATAAAATCTACCTAGATTCATATTTGTATAAAGTATGAGTATAGATAAAAATTGTGTTTTTAAATTATACAATGAAAATTTCTTTAACAATGTTATTGACTCAATTTCTTCACCTCTCTCCTCCTGTTTTTATCTGTAAAAATCACAAACATTTGTAGGATGAGCTATATGACCAGGATATGGTAACTAAAAGGCATACATTATGAACATAATACAATCAGATATGCAGTTAGGAAAGAAGAATAGTGATGTATTTATTCATTCGTTGCACACATTGAATACTTACTATGTTCCAGGCACTATACTTGGGACATACCAGTGAACAAAAGAGAAAGCCGCTGCCCTATGAAACGTACATACTTGTGGTAGGAATCCAAATAAATAAGTATATACAAAACTTATTAAATGATGATGAGTGTGACAGACAAAATAAAATAGGAGATAGGGATAAGAAGTGTCAGTTTGGCCACAGAGATTGTAATTTTAATGAAGTTGGTTCACTGTGGAGGAGGAGAGCCAAGGCATGGATGTTTGAAGAAAGAACATTGGTTATAGAGGGGACAGCAAATGCAAATTCCCTGGGGCAGGACCATGTTTATTATATGTGAGGAACAATAAATAGATCAGAGTGACTGGGATGGAGTGAGAAAGAAGGGGAGGTCAGAGAGATGGAGGTATGTATAGCTTGTGTAGGTTTGTACAGCCTAAAAAGATTTAAATAAGGATTAAAGTGGAGCACAGAAATAAGGAAACATTTGGATTAGTACAAAAGGAGAGAGAAACTAGGTGACACTACTGTGGAAAATAATATGTGCCGCCAGGACAAATGTAGGACATGTATGTCACATTCTTAAGGGAATTTCAAAACTAGCCCACATGTGTTATTCTATAGTGAGAACTACATGATTTTTGGTATTGTGTACACAGGCTCCAATTCAAGCAGAGTAATCTCAGGAAAGCTGCTGAAACTTTCTAAGACTCAGCTTCAGCATCCATAAAATAGTTATATTGAGAGGAGAAGTTTTAAGTCATAATTGAGACAAGCTCTTATAGACTATCTACTTTTTTCCATGATCTGCAATCTAATCTGCTTTGGTTAACATTTCTTTTTTTTGTTCTTAAGAATGAGACATTTAAAAAATCTATTAGTAGAAACACTTGAGATAAGTTGCACATGCTTTTGTCATTCCTCCAGTTTACACATAGTTAAAAAAAAATTTTTTTGCTATTCATGTTATATAGCACAGATGTCTTTTAAACCTCACCAGCCTGTGACAACAAAATGAGGTCTCATTCTTTTTACATTTGAAATATAATGACTTTGAGCCCCCATACAACTGATGTAATGTAGTCCAATCTATCACTCATATCACATGGGTAATGTTGCTTTTTAGTGTTCTTTTTATATTAAAAATAACTTTTTCCATTTTTTAACTGCCTTCTCTGTTTTTGCTTTTCTCTTATATCACAAAACTACCCTGTATTTAGAGTGTGGTGTTCAGCTTAATGTACTTTTTCTATATTCACATAGTTATTTAGAAACATACTTATACACATACATATTTTTGTTTCATTTGTTTTATACAAATGAGATGATATTATACATACCCCTGTGTAGCTTACATTTTTTACTCAATAGTCCCACCTGGAAATCTCATAGCACTGACCAAGTTCCCCCATTCTTCCCTTGAAAGCAAACAAAATCAGAATAAAACAGGACTCTTGTTTAATGCTGCCACACAACAACTGGGAGGCACCATAACTAAAGGGTTCCTACTTGTAATTTCTCCAAAACAAAGGCAACCTATTCCAAGGAATAATTGATGTTATTACTGGTTGTGAAACTTTTAAAGATTTAGTTTTATTGTTTTATTTATTTATTTTTTGACAGACAGAGAGACAGACAAAGAGAGACAGAGAGAAGGGGGAGGGCCCAGAGCAGTCTCCATAGTTGACAGCATTAGTTTTCCACATAGTTTCACTCCACCGGTGGGCACAGGGTTGCGCAGGGCAGGAACTGGGCCAAGAGCCTCCCGCATAGGCCCCAGCAAGAACTGAACTGGAGGCACACCCCAGTTCAGCATATGGGTCTCCATGGGCCATGGCTGGGATTCAATCCTTGGGCTTCAGGGCTGCAAAGCAAGCACTTAACCCACTGGGCCACCCCAGCTTCCCCCTGGTTCTGAAATTTTTTAAATGAAATTAGATTCTAAACAAAATAAAACAGCAAAGATAGGTCCCTGTTTTCGGTAGGCACCCTGTACCCACCTGATATATTGACTAGATTTGGGGGAAAAGACCCAAGTAATAGTCTTAATGTAGGGTATTAGAAGTACTAGGACGCACCTGGAAGTTTTTCAGTACTCATAAATGGGCAATATCTGCCATTAGAAGCCAGAAATTCACCAGAAGAAAAGTCACACTTTACCATCAATGGACCAAAAGCAAGAGGACAGCAATTCCAGGTATGTATTACAGTAAATGTTGGGTGGTGGGGGGTGTGGGGGTGTGGGGGTGTGGGGGGTGCACTTATGTCAGGAGTCAGATTTACAAGTTTTAGCATCAAAATGGGAGAACTGGTGGTAGAAGTTGATATAAAAGATGACTAGGCAATTTTAGTTAATTTCAAGTTTTATATGAGCAAACAGTGTTAAGTAGTTATTAAAGAAATAATGTTATTTTAGGCTCTAAGACTAGAACTGTACTGTCCAGATCCCAGTGAGTAGTACATTCTCTATACTTACTGTGGTTAGTCCTTATTTGGAGTTCAGCTATAGGAACCACATTTTGAGCAGCATGTTGAAAACCTCCTTCAAGGAGGATAATTACAGGGGAATGTAATTTCATTTCTAAGGTGTTATTTATTTTAAGTAAAATGGAAAAAGGCTGAGGTAAATTCTACAATGCTAACATTTATTTTAAGGGGCAGGTTCATGGGAGTTTATTAATATATTATAATTTATACGTTTAAAAAATAATCTCAAATATTTTCCAAACTGGATTATCACTACTAATTTCTCACCACTCTTTTTACTAGTTTCTTGTTTGGGGCATATTCATCTCCTCTCTTTGTGATTACATACTTTTAAGCTGTCACACATGCAATTCTCTTCATTTTGAATTTAATAAATGTTGATTGAGCATTTTCGGAGTGACAGATGGCTTGGTTAGGGCAAAGGGTAAGTTGTTACAAGAGAACCAATGATCATGTGGCTTGATATGCAAAGAAGTTTATTTCTCTTCCACAAAATAATACAAGGTGCACAGTTCAAGTGAGTGGGACAGGTCTACTCTGGGCGGTCGAGGAGGGACCCAAGTTTCTTCCAATTTGTGGCTATAGTACAAGTGGAACATAGGCCGCTTGTAGCCTCACTGTTACCTGCATTGTTGAGCTGGGTCACAACTCTGTCTGGGGTCCAGTCAGTGGAAAAAGAAAAAAGGGCAAGAAGGAAATGTAACTATGGTCCCTGCTCTCTTTTGGTTTTTACTTGCATAGAATATGTTTCTATCCATTTACTTTAAGCCTATATATTTCCTTAAAGCTGAAATGAGTATCTTGTAGGTAAAAATATAGTTGAGTCTTTCAAAAACAAAATCCATCTAGTCACTCTGTGACTTTTAATCGAAAAATTCAGTTGATTACATTTAGAGTAATTATTGATATGTAAGGACTTACTAATGCCATCTTATTAATTGTATTCTGGATTTTTGGTAGTTTCCTTGTTCCCCATTTTAAAGATTTATTTTTATTGTTTCCGAGAGAGAGAGAGAGAGAGAGAGAGAGAGAGAGAGAGAGAGAGAGAGAGAGAGAGAGAGAGAGAGAGAGAAGGGGAAGGGCCCAAAGCAGTCTTCATATTTGCACATTAGTTTTCGATATAGTTTTGTTCCACAGGTGGGCGCAGGGCTGCGCAGGGTAGGAACCGGGCCAAGAACCTTCTGCATGGGAGGCATGCCCCCGCAAGCCAGGGTCCTCCCACATGAGAAACTTGCCCTGGTGAGAACCAAACTGAGGGCACACCCCAGTTCAGCATATGGGTCTGCAAGGGCCGGGACTAGGATTTGATCTTTGGACCCTGGGGCTGCAAGACAAGTGTTCAACCTGCTGAGCCATCTTGGCAGCCCCTCCTTGTTCCCCTTTTCTTCTATTGCTGCCTTTCTTTGTGAAATGGTGATCTTCTGGGCTAGTATGTTCTGATTCATTTCTCTTCATCTTTGGGTAACAATCTAACTTTATGCCTCAAGGAACTAAAAAAGAGCAAACTTAGCGCAAAGTTATCAGTTGGAAGAAAGTAAACATTACAGCAGAAATAAATGAAGCCTAGACAAGATGAGCAATAGAAAAGTCCACAAAACAAATGGCTGATTTTTTAAAAAGATAAACAAAATTGAAAACCTTTAGCTATACTAACAAAAAAAAAAAAGATAGAAGATTCAAATTCATAAAATAAAAAATGAAAGAGGAGATATTGCAACTGAAATACATAGAAATCATAAAATTCTGTGAACTGCATAAGATCATCAGAACTACTGTTATGTGCCCGGGCAATTGTGCCCCGTCCAGCGGGGCACGACAACGCGGCCCGAGGGGGAACCTATGAAGGACAAGAGACAGGAGACACAAAGAAATGGAGGCAAGACAGGATTCTGATCAAGCCTCAAAATTTTATTTTGGCTACAGCGGCATATATACTGTAGGGACAAAGGAGGGCAGGGTTATCTGTTTGGCGGGGTATATGTCAAAAGGTGATTGGTTGGGATAAGTGGCAGTTTAGGATTGGTGGAGGATTGGAGGGCTCTAGCGAGTAGTTTAAGCGAGGGAGGGGCAGGAGTCATAGGGGAAAGGTCACTGAGTAGAAAGTTTTTAGCTCCAGGCCAAACCGCAGGGGATGTATGTGACTTCTGAACTGGTGCTCTTTTGGGGAAGTCAAAGTTCTTAGAAATGGAGTTTTCTTTGTTAACCTGGATGGTCCCCAACATCTCCTCCCTTTTTCTCTATTTAGAGGGCGGGCTTTAACCGATTGGGGGAGTAGTGACCTGGGTCCTCCCGTGGG